>CM053259.1:3041146-3268646 GCA_028583405.1 Pogonophryne albipinna | reverse complement strand
GTAAAATAATTGTATTGGAGTAAAGAGTAAACAAACAAAATGTAGCAGAGTAGAAGTATAAATAAGTCTATAATGAAATACTTGAGTAAAGAACAAGTACCTTAAATGTACATTACTTGGGTTAATGTACTTAGTTACTTTCTATGTGGTGTCCGTTAGACGGCTCACTGGAGCGTGTGGACTTGGAACTTGGAAATATGATGTCGCCCTGTGTCCTGGAGATGCTCTGAATGGGAGTCAGTATGAACACAGGAAGTAACGCATGTACAATAAGACAAGTTAGAACAAAATCAAAACAAACATGTGTACGGGTGAACATTGTTCATTTGAGGAATAGTTGTGAGAAATGCAGCTGATACACCCTGTGTGTGTGTTCTCCTGCAGACGGCCCTGAGGCGGCCCAGGTGATCGGGGATCCTGCTGTGGAGGTGGACACCAAGGTGGTGCTCACCTGCTCCGCCGCCTCCGTGCCCCCCGCCAACTTCACCTGGAAGTTCAACGGCACCAAGACCGACGTCAAAACGGCCCAGTATCAGATCGAGGCGGCTCGCTACAAAAACAGTGGAATGTACATGTGTGAGGCGCACAACCCCGTCACTGGCAAGACCAGCACCCACACACACACCCTGTCCGTCAAAGGTGAGAGCCTGCAGGAACACACACCCGATCTTCAGAGAAACTCATATCAGCTGCAAATAAGGATGGACAAAATGTATTACCAATGCAACTTCCTTTATGGCAACTTCTGCAAGAATGGGTTAGATTTTCACTATCCCAGAGTGATTCAAACATATATAACTTCTCATCAGATCTACTGACTCAAAAGTAGTTCACAGAGTGGGTGGTTTGGCAGACACGCCACATAGCAATATTTGTGATCAAGCACTGAATGGGACCTACCTGGTTAAATAAAGGTTTGAAATTAAATTAAATGAATGTAGCATATTATTTTCGATGGCTTTATTGTATGATCAGTATGACAGATGAACAGATCGCCACTGCGCTTTCAACTAAAGACACAGCAACGCAGAAACTGCGGCATGTGTACGGCTCCTTATGGGTACTGCAATTTTTGTCAGAACTGCACCCAGAACTGCACCCCTGTCAGACGAGACATATACCACGTGATGACACGTTAGGCTCGTGTTGTGTTCAAGGACCCTGACCTTGGCCAGGAAAAACAGGCCCTCGCTTGTTTAATTCTTCTTTTTTTTTGCGTGTGTTTATAAATTACCTCGAGTGCCGTATCAAATGGTCTCGCGGACCGTATACGGCCCGGAGGCCAGAAGTTCCCCACCCCT
Organism: Pogonophryne albipinna; assembly: GCA_028583405.1. Lineage (NCBI taxonomy): Eukaryota > Metazoa > Chordata > Actinopteri > Perciformes > Artedidraconidae > Pogonophryne > Pogonophryne albipinna. The sequence continues at coordinate 3,267,345 of CM053259.1, read as the reverse complement.
GCTTTAGTTCATGACAGGAAACATGTAAAACCAACAATGACGTTCATGACAGTGTTTTGCAATAGGTAAACGTTACTAATTATCTAGAGGAGGGGTCGGCAACCCCCCTGGCCTCGTGCCAATGCTGGCACGAGGCACCGTAACCAGTGGCACACTAGAAATAAGTGGAATAAGTGTGCAAAATATTTAAATTGTATTTTCGGATCATGAACGAGACCGCCGCCAGAGCGCGTCTCCCCGTTACCTGCAGAAGTAAGCCATGCACGCAACGCAGCCCCGTTCTCTTAACTCCAGGTGACTTTCTGCCGCTTTCCTCCGTGGTGCAGTGCTGATCGTTTCACCACAGAGGAAAGCACTTCACAAATTGCAGTACCCATAAGGAGCTGTACAAATGCCGCAGTTTTTGCGTGGCTGTGTATTTAGTTGAAAGCCCAGTGGCGATCTGCTCATCTCTCATCGAAATAATATGCTACAAAGGGGCGGACTGGCCATGTGTGTGTTGAACTTTCCTTTCGGCTCCCAGACCGTAGTCGAGGAGGGCAGAAGCAACAAGCTTCAGGTTCAATAACCCACTTTAGCTTCAATGACTGGAGAGAGGCGAGCTCTTCTTGGGAGGACGTTGCATTTATTTAGCTGTTCTTCTGTTTCACAAAATACATCACAGACCTCTGTTTTTCTGCTTCCTCGTTTCACTTCCAGAAACATACACACGTTCCCTCACTGTCGCTCTACCATCCACAAACACACATGCACAAGCCACACCTCTCTCTCTCTCTCTCTCTCTCTCTCTCTCTCTCTCTCTCTCTCTCTCTCTCTCTCTCTCTTTCTCAATTATTTAAATGTTATTGTTAAATTCGGCATCATACGTTGCGCTGACAGGTCCACACACTGCTTCCCCGCAGCGAGGCTCCCCCGCCCTCCTGCTGATAGTTCACGAGCGTCAAGCTCCTCAACCCCCCCCCATTGATAATTCTCGATCGTTGGCACGCTGATAACAATTTTTTTTTTTAAATGGAACTTCATATCAAAAAGGTTGCCGACCCCTGATCTAGACTGTGGAGGCCTGCCATACTCTCTTTTGCCCAGCAACAGTTTCATAGAAATCCTAAAATATTTGTGTACTTCCCAACTTCTGTAACATACAAACTGCTAACAAGCTGAGTGAATTTACTCCAGAGGATCCCTTTGGGCAGGGGTTCATAATGTGGTTGTGGTTTCAGAGGAAGGAGCGCTGGATGAAGGTCTCTCAGACGGAGCCATCGCTGGGATCGTGATCGCAGTCCTGATCGCTCTCGGTGGCGCCATCGCACTACTCTTTTTCTGCAGACAGAAAGTGCCGTGAGTACTTTAAATCTTCATCTGGACTGTGTGTGATGACCCTGAGCTGGGTGTGTGTGTGTGGGGGGGGGGGGGGGGGGGGGGCTCTGCGTGCAGCTGCTCCTCCTCCTCACGGGGGTTTCGGGTTCTTTGTTGAAATTGTGTTTTTTTTCTTTGTTTGACTTTGCCAATATGATGTAAGATATCGCTCTGTAGAGTACCTGTAACAATCCCTGGTTTCCACATGACAGTTGACACAGTTTATGTGTAAGCATACACACATGCAAAAACAAGCACACACTCAAGCTGTCACAACACTAACGCAACAATAACAGTCACATCCATCATTTACATCCTCCTTCAGAAGAGCCTTTGTTGGTTTGAAATGTCTCTCAGCAGAATCCCATTCACGGAAAAAAACAGAAACAAATATTGTTTAAATATTTTTAGATTTTTAGGGAACCAAAAGTATCACTTCAATCAATCAATCAATCAATCAATGTTTATTTATATAGCCCAATATCACAAATGTTACATTTGTCTCAGTGGACTTCACAGTTTGCACAAAATATCAGTCTGACAATACGACACCCTCTGTCCTTAGACCCTCACATCGTACAAGGAAAAACTTCAGAAGAAAACCCACAGTTTTAAAGGGAAAAATGGGAGAAACCTCAGGGAGAGCAACAGAGGAGGGATCCCTCTCCCAGGACGGACAGACGTGCAATAGATGCCGTGTGTAAATTGAAAAGATAATACATTTGCAACATAGGTAGTCCAAATGTTTGGAAATGCATGTGTGTATAATAGGAAGATGAATCCACAAGGATATCCATCCAGGACCTATGATCCAGGACCACAGCCACGACTCAAGATCCAGGGCTCGCGATGCAGGACACAGGACCGCAGGATCATCCATGACTCCGGATCCCAGCGTATATAGACACCAAAAAGAAAGAAATTTGGGGAAGCTGGGTTAATCGGAACATGAGAGTACACAGGTATAGACAGAGAGAAGGAAGAAGTAAGATGTCCCCCGACAAACTAAGCCTATATCAGCAAAACTAAGGGCTGAATCCAATCAGCCCTAACTATAAGCTTTATCAAAAAGGAAGGTCTTAAGCGCACTCTTAAAAAACGGATAGGGTGTCTGCCGCCCGAACACAAACTGGAAGCTGATTCCACAAATGTGGAGCTTGATAAGAAAAGGCTCTGGCTCCCATTGTACTTTTAGAGACTCTAGGAACAACCAACAACCCTGCATTCTTGGAACGCAATGCCCTAGTAGGACAGTAGGGTATAATGAGTTCTTTAAGGTAAGATGGCGCCTTCCCATTAAGGGCTTTGTAGGCGAGAAGAAGAATTTTAAATTCTATCCTGTGTTCTATAGGGAGCCAGTGTAAGGCAGCCAGAACAGGAGTAATGTTCTTCTGTTCTTTTAAAATAAAACCGCTTTAAGATGTATATTAACACAGAAGAGGGAGTGTGTGCAGTTTGTCCCCGCGGGAAATCAACTCCCTAAGAAATAGTTTGTTAGAAATACACCCCCCCGGTGACATCATTTCAACTAATGCACACCCGTCAGCTTGCTTCAAGGATTTTGTAGAATGTAGACTCATACTTGATGGCAGTGTGCTTCAGACAAAGTGCCTGTGGTCTAACATCGTCTGAACTCTGTCCATGTTACATTACATTACATTGCATTTAGCTGACGCTTTTATCCAAAGCGACTTACAATAAGTACATTCGACCAGGAAGACACAACCTTGAAGAAAACAGAATCATATAAGTACATCAGGTTTCATCGAGCCAAACATTTCAAGTGCTACTCAACTGGCTATAGATAAGCCAGTCCTTTATTAGTATATAAGTGCTCTGTTAGCAGTTCTTTGTTAGTAATTCTATCGCTCGAGGTGGAGTCGAAAGAGATGAGTTTTCAGTCTGCGCCGGAAGGTGTGTAAGCTTTCTGCTGTCCTGATGTCAATGGGGAGCTCATTCCACCATCTTGGAGCCAGGATAGCAAACCCACGTGTTTTTGCTGATGGGAACTTGGGTCCCCCTCGCAGCGAGGGTGCAGCGAGCGGTTTGGCTGATGCAGAGCGTAGTGCACGCGCTGGGGTGTACAGTTTAACCATGTCCTGGATGTAGGAAGGGCCAGATCCATTCGCAGCATGGTACGCAAGTACCATTGTCTTGAAGTGGATTCTAGCAGTTACCGGAAGCCAGTGAAGGGAGCGGAGGAGCGGAGTGGTGTGGGAACATTTTGGAAGGTTGAAGACAAGACGAGCCGCTGCATTCTGGATGAGCTGCAGAGGTCGGATGGCACATGCAGGTAGACCAGTCAGGAGGGAGTTGCTAATGTTAGATTAGATTATAACTGTGGAAACGACATAATCAACGAACTGAATCTTTGATTCTGTCAAAAGCAGTAGCTCTTGATAAACTGCAGATTGGTTTGCCATGTAGACTTTAGAGATCACAGTCAGACGGCAGACCTGATCTGAGACTTGACAGCAAAGATCTCAATGCTAAGTTTTCGGGTGGGAAGATCCGGGAACAATACAACTATGACAGGAAGACCCTGTATCGCTCACAGTATGAACATCTCACTGGGTTGGCTTGGGCATTAGCCTAAAATGTAGAAAGATGTTGACGTAGACAGGACTCAACTTGACTTTGAGCAGCTCTTGCAGGAACATGATTCACGGAGCGTAACGAGCGTCAACAGGTGACGTGATTTAAATCTGAACAAAGTGCTTCTTCCCGCCAGCGAATCGAGCCGGCCCTTGACGACCGGCTGTTCTGTGATTCTCCAGATTCTACAGATGGCCAGTCCGCGGAGGGTGGAAAATACATACCGGAAGTAAACAAAGACGTGCAATGGGACGGTGTTCCCACGGGAAACAAAACTTAAAATATTAAATGAAACAATCTCATCTCTTAAAAATCACAACTTATTATGAATTAAACATTGACAAACTTATAATTATGTATTCACATGTTTAACTCTGTTACATGTGCACGCAACGAACAGAAGAGCGTAGGGCAGAATTAGGAGGGAATTCCGTCTCATGGCGTTTGTGCACTGTTTTGAAATGCCGTTCCTAAATGACCCTTCTTCGATAAAGCCACGCTCGCATTGCAGATGAGACAGATGGACTTTGAATTGGAATAGATACAAAAATAATCATCCTCCCACTTGGAGTGAAAATTATATATTTTTGGGCTTTTTTGCTTCTGCCATAATTGCTGTCTTGTGTGTGTGGGGACTGTCACTCCTGTTGACACGGACAACGTCAGCTAACTAGTGCACACTGCCCACCAGCCACGCCCCCACACATGGGGTCACGCCAATCACAGAGCTTTGATGCGTTCAAGTGCATTATTCTGGCACAGGAAGATTATGTTATAGGACATTAACGATAAAACAGAATATTGTTGTTCTATTTTTAGACACATCTTGCGATCGACTGGTTGGGCACCCCTGTCCTACACCTTCCCTTCTCGCCTCTTTTTACAGAGCTCTTGCCAAAGGGGAAGATATTTCCATTGAGTACTGGTTCCAAGTGCTCCATTCTTACCATCGCACATGTTGGTGACTTAACACTGAAGAACTGAGCATGAACAATGACCAACACCACACACACACACACACACACACACAGGTACACCTGGGGGGGGCACGCCCTGTTCTCCCTGATAGAGCCCGCTGAATCAGAGAAATGGAAACACAAGTCAGGCAGGACCTCAAATATACCCTGCAGACATCTCCAGAAACGATCATGTCTCTGTGTGGTAACCTACCCACACACACACACACACACACACACACACACACACACACACACACACACACACACACACACACACACACACACACAGTCTGTCAGAAGTGAACGAAAAATGACCTCACTACACAGCAATGTCCTTGTCCTGCAGGTCTAAAACTAAAACAGGTTATTTTCAAGTTACAAACGCAGTTCTCCAACTGCCCAACCCCCCCCCCCCACACACACACACACACACACACACACACACACACACACACACACACACACACACCCACACGGACCTGTTGAGTGGGGGTTCCTGGGAAAAGGATGTAGTAAATCAAAATAAAGATCTCCTTCTGTGATAATCAGAGCCTGTATGAATGAAAGCTCTGCAGTAAGGCAGGTGCAGCCAGCGTCACACACACAAAGGCCCAATCCCAAACCACACCCTACCCCTACACACTCCCCCTCCGTGACGGAGAACTCCGTGGAGTGACACTCGCAGCTCAATGAGCTTTATAATAAAATGCACACATTTACCTTTTTTGACTAAACACAGGTATGATCCTAAGTTAAAAACATATGAGGTTATCATGAGGTTGTTAACATCGCAGTTTATCAGTGAATGTTTGCTGGAACTACTTGTAAACAGCGTGTTTCCTGACGGACACACACAGCGTGACTCCGGTCAGGTAGAGACCGGTCTCAAGTCAGCACCGCTGCAGACTTGCTGTTTGAGGGCTTGATAGCCCACTCCCCCTCCACACTCGTTGCTTTGGAACAGCCCTTAATATGGCAGACCCTCCGCGTGAACGGAGGGGTTAGGGTGTAGGGGTAGGGTGTAGGGCGTGGTTTGGGATTGGGCCACACACACATACACACACACACACATACTGTATACATCGCTTCAGGGGACATAACATTGACTTTCATGCATTTCCTGGAGACTTATCCTAACCTTAACCATAACCAAGTCTTCACCCTAAAATTAATGATTCCCCTCATGGGGACCTCCATTATGTCCCCATAAGGGAGGCGAGTCCCCACATGTGACTGTGTAAACAGATGTAGGTCCCCACAAGGGTAGTAATGCTAGGCCACACACACAGAGAACAGGAGAGGATTAAAGGATCAGTACCCCCGGTTCGTACACAACCTTTAATACTTCATAATAAAAGAGCCATAACAGATTGGTGAAAAAGGTTAAAAATCCATGCAGCAGATATCGTCTTTTTTTAATTCCATACATTTTCTCCCTTGTCAAAACGTGCCGCCTTTATTAGCCAATTAATGAAGGAGAGCGTGTGATGCTAGCAGCAGCTAATGTAGCCTGCAGCAGAGAGGTCTCATTCCTCCTTCTTTTGCTCCTTCATCTCTGGAGGACACACTAACTCTGGAGACACTGGGCGCATTCTACTTCACACACACACGCAGCAGAACACACACTGACATGTGGAAGCAAAACGAGCCTTACAGCTTTAACGCTTACACAGAAAAAGATAATAAGATACTAAAGACAAATTTAGCAGTGTGTGTGTGTGTGTGTGTGTGTGTGTGTGTGTGTGTGTGTGGGAGGGAGGGAGGGAGGGAGGGAGTTTTGGTGTTTTGAGATTACAGGCATGCTGCATTCCTTCACTCTGCTATCAGTCACAGCCACAAAAACCCACCTCTTCCTCAGACAGGAAGTGTGTGTGCTGCAACTTTGATGCTATCAAATGCCAACAGTTGTGATCTGATGGCGGCCTGATGTTTCCTCACTGAGCTTCCAGTTAGTGACCTGATGATTTTGTCCCTTTGCAGGAGTAATAAACATTTTCAAACCACTTTGAACCACTTTGAACCGGAAGCTTCTGGAGCTGTCAGTCCCACCTCTGATGCAGCTGTTAGCTTGCGACATGCTAACAGTCAACATGTGACATGCTAACTGTGAGGGAGGGGGGCTGTGTCAAGGAGGTCCTGGTTGGTGTTTCTCTGGTCATCCACGGACTTCAAATCAAATCAAGTTTTATATATAAAGCACATTTAAAAGCGATTTTTGGTCGAGCCAAAGTGCTGTACAGTACATGTAATAAAAACACATTACTACAATCACAATAAAAGACAACAAATTACAACAGATATAAAAAACACAGGGAAAAGTCAGGAGTCGTGCTCCGCTCTGACTAGAAGGCCAGGACTTCTGGTCTATGACCTGTGACCTGTCCCAGTGCATGCTGGGAGGTCCTGGTCTGGTGTTTCCAGTGTTTATTCTCTTGTCCTGTGTCATCATCATGTTAGGAGGAAAGTGCTTTTCTGCTTTGCAGTTGGGAAAATGATAGTTGTACAGTAAAAATAACAATCCAACTGTAATTGTCATAAAACACTGACACTACCCTTTATTTATTATAACAATAACCACAAAATATTTATTCTTTGGATGTTTTGAATAAAACAGCTTTTTCTTTAAAATAATCGTCGCCCCCCTAAATGTCGTTTGTTTTTAATCTGTAAAGCACTTTGAATCGCCACGTGCTGAAAAGTGCTATATAAATCAAATTGCCTTGCCTTGTCGGAAACTAGTGAATATTTTGTAACTGCTGGGAAACAGTTATATGTTTTGATAAGAGGGGGCATTTCCTGTTTTTAATATTGTTTGAAGAAGTCCTGGACCTCATTTTAAAATCTGCTTTTGTTTTTGGAGATCCTTCTGCACAAGCATTTCATCCATCTGATCACAAGTCCTTCATCCATCGCTGTGTTCAGAAACACAAGCTGTCAGCCAGGAACCGCTCACCTCACTCTCTCACTCCCTCACTCCCCCACTCCCCTCACTCCCCTCACTCCCCCACTCCCCTCACTCCCCCACTCCCCTCACTCCTCCCACTCTCTTCACTCATAATTACTAGTGGGATGTGGAAGAATCATTTTGAGGCTCCACATGTCCAGCCTGCGAAGACGCAGAGCCCACTACACACACTACAGCCAAATCAATATCAGACATCTAACCCTTCTGCTCATGTGAGAAAGCTTTACGTTAAGATTCAGATGTCTGATATTGATTTGGCATTGGTTAATCTTGTAACTCATTCATTTATTAAAGTGGATTCAGTGTTGAACCAAATGAGTGGTGTATTGAGTGACGCACAGAGGCAGCAGTGTGTGTGTGTGTGTGTGTGAGGGGCGAGGCCGGGGATCAGAGAATGGAATGGTTGAGGAATGTCACTGTCATGTCTGCACTCGTCTTCCTCAGCTCTCGTTAGTGTAGCTGCTCGCCTTTATCTCTCTCGAACCCTCCACTTTATCTCCTCTCTTGTTTCAGCGTGTGTTCATCTTCAAACCATTTTATTCCCCGCCATAATGTTTGAGTAGCAGCCCGACTAACTATGAGTCGTAATGTCTGGATTTAAACGGAGAAGCGTCAGCCATTGTGAATCGGCCCTCAGCTAGTTCTTAAAGTATAATGGAATATGGCCCACACCTGAATGTTCTGCTTGTCTTATATTGTACTTCTTAAAAATATATGTAAACATATATTACTTAGTAGTATTCATGTTTTAATGTTCAAATAAATTCAGTCAATTAAAGTTGAAAACATAATCAAATCGTAGTTGATAAAAGCCCAATAACTTATTTAAATGAGCAGCTGAAATACACCCTTCATATCCCCCCTTATGATAAGGAATCTGAGGCTCCTGTTTTAAAGGATGAGCTGCCAACAAGATCAAGTAAACCCTCTGGAGAGCTGTGATGTTTGTTTCTTAAAGCATATTCAAGTCTCAAGCATCATTTCCCTACATTTGATAGATGTGGCTAACTTATAACTTAACTTATGAGGTGGCAATATACCTCACCTCTAGTGAGGGGCCCAGACCTTGGTATGTTTCTCTGTGTGTGGCCCTCAGTGCAAACAGTTTGGACCCCCTGCTCTAAATGATTTAGCAAAGCTATAGGCTGATGTGGAGGCTCTGAGTCTGCTTTGTATTTCCTCTATGTAACTCTTTCTGTTTGAAGACACTTTGTCTGTCCTCATCAAAGACTGAGTCCTCTCCTCGGCTCCTGTTGTCTGACCGTTGACCTTTTCACAATGTTAGTTATTAAGTTGTCTGTGAACGTGTGTTTCAGGCGCTGAACAGATTGCTGAGCTGTGCACTAATAGGACCTTAAGGAATTAGACAAGGAATGTTTATTCATATTCATATTTTAAATTGATTTATGCGTTCTAAATAACTGAAACACATTGTCAAAGATCAGGGTTCAATAGATATGTATTAAAAATCTCAAAAATAATGCCATCACTGGTATTACATGTCTTCATTATTTCTAATGTATTTTAAATCTAGACATGGGGAATAGTCTTTTATGTTCTTTTTTTGTTTGATTTGCTACTTGTAAGGTTGGTCTTACATTTCATCCCCAGCCTGAAAAAGTGTTTAATGTTTGCAGCCCTCAGTAGTAGGAGCCCTGCCAGACGGCCTCACATCACTGAATCACTTCCACATGAAATCTGTCAGAGATATTACCTGACGCCACGTCTTCATTCTTTTATTAGTTCCAATCTGCTCAATGTCACTCCTCGTCTCTTTATTGGCCTGATTACACCCAGCTAGAACCAGATAAATATTGTTATTGGGTGATACGTTGAGAACATATCTCACACAAACCATTCCCACTCTGCTGTGTCTTCTTCTAAATCCTCAGACTTCCTGAAGTGAAACTGTTCGGAGACGCCAAGTGTTAATTTCGTCAGCTATTCTCTGCGGTTTGCATCAATGCGCGTGTGTGTGTTTCTGTGTGTGCGTGTGGGGGTTGAGATTAAATCATCCTCAAAGCACGTCAAGGAAGTGATAAAGCTGTCCGTCAGTTTGATGTGTCAGTACATCAACAACCACAATAGTTTTTCAAAGAATGTTCTCCAAACACAGGGGAGGTTATTGCTGCTGATAATAATGTGAGCCAAGATATAAAAGCATTATCCATCCCTCATGTCAAAATATTTGTATGTGTTAGTATCGCATTCAACCCGTAAATCATGGTACGTTGTGTCGCTGTAAAGTCATTGTGCTGATATCTTCCTCTCTCCTCAGGGTCGAGTCTCCGTACTAAAGAAGTTCCTGTACACTGCTGGTGAGTCTCATAACAAGCAGACACCATGTTTCTGACAACACAAACCCAAAGTCAGGTTATAAGCAGACATAAACTGCTGAATAGAAATGTAACTAAATGCAAATATGTTATTCTGATCTGAACTATGTTAGAGTAAAGTTAAAGACGGTTGTAAAGGGAGTGCTGGAGTGTGTCCCTCTCATCACACACGTCACGTGTATTTATGTATGGCCAGTGGTGGACAGAACCTACCTACATTTACTCAAGTAAAGTACCATAGTAAGGTTCTTGTACTTTATTTGGGTATTTCCAATTACTGCAAAAATAGTACTTATTACTCCACTACATTTATCTGCTAAAGTTAGTAACTTTGAGCGCTGACAACATCAGGTCAAAGACCTTTGGAAATCAATAAAGTTATTATAATGTTTTAAGCATGCGATGAATGAACTGTGTTTCTACGGGCCTTAATGTGCTCCCAAACACCATTGATGTAGTAAATGTATAGTATGTATGTTGTTTTGATTATATTTATTGATCATCAAAGTGTTCTCAAAGCTGGTAAAGGTGCAGCTAGTCTGAATGACTTTGTATACTGCAGGGTAGCTTGTGGATTTACTCCAGGTGGAACTAAAGTCTGATTTAACACTTGATTATATTTCACATCATTCATCCAGATCTGTGAAGTAACTAAAGGTGTTAAATACATGTAGTCGAGTAGAAGTACACGTTTACCTCTGAATTGTAGTGGAGTAGAAGTACAAAGTAACATAACATTGTAGTACCTCAAAATTGCACTTAAGTACGGTACTTGAGTAAATGTACTTAGTTACTTTACACCTCCGGCGTTACTCATCCACCTTCCTCTATCCATCATACACCCTCTGAGGCACGTGTGAACACATTGAGGGATTTTTGAAGATAGGATATAATATTATATCGATTTGATATATAATATTCCAAGAGAGTGACCACACACACTCCTCCTCCCATGCTGTGTGTGTGTGTGTGTGTGTGTGTGTGTGTGTGTGTGTGTGTGTGTGTGTGTGTGTGTGTGTGTGTGTGTATGTGTATGTGTGTGTGTGTGTGTGTGTGTGTGTGTGTGTGTGTGTGTGTGTGTGTGTGTGTGTGTGTGTGTGTGTGTGTGTGTGCTTTGAGCAGTCTCTGTTGAAACAGTAGTCACCAAGGCTGTCTCCTCTTGGTTGGCCAAACAAAGCTGGTGAAGTCACATACAGTGTGTGTGCAGGTTTTTAAGTGTGTGTGTTTCCTTCATTTACATGAGATGATAAGGTAGAATTCTTAGTTTAGTGGCCGTGATGAAAAGATATATAAAGATATCATATTACACTAGTACGTCTTCAAAATTGATAACAAGCACTAGCTAAACTTTCTTAGACAATCTGATATGAAATATTTCAGAGGATACATCAAGATCCTCTAAAATATCTTGTGTGTGTGTGTGTGTGTGTGTGTGTGTGTGTGTGTGTGTGTGTGTGTGTGTGTGTGTGTGTGTGTGTGTGTGTGTGTGTGTGTGTGTTTAAAATTAAAACAGGAGATATTTGCAGCTCTGCTCACACTTTCCTCTCTCATTCCTGTTTTTAGGAGATCCTGGCCAAACATCAGACCATTTCGTCTCCCATGATGCATCTGTACAGCCGGGAGAAGCGTCCAGTTGGACCCAGCTGGTTCAGTCCAAGTCCTCGCTAAACCATTTCCCATAATTCCCCTCTGTCTCTGTCCCTCTCTGGCTGGCAAGGACAATGGAAACTTGATTTTTCTCAAACAACGGATTCTATCAGTTTGGATTACTAGCTGCAATCTTCTGATCTACTTTGGGGTTTTTTCAAAGCTTTTTCCACTTTCGCCCACTATCACTGGATCCTCACCTCTTTCTCTTCCTCTCTTCCACCTGGTGCTAACAAACGTCATCCTTCACCCTGTGTCCTGCCACTTCCTTCAGGAAGCTAACAACACGGAGAAACAGAGACGTTTCCTGCACTGAAGCTGACAGGCGATGAGTGACTCTCTTTATGCTGCTTGAAACCAGAGGAGGACACACACACACACACACACACACACACACACACACACACACACACACAGGCCACACACGTTGACAATCAGGATTCAGGGGTTGAATAATATCTGAAGTTTTTTGGTGCTTTGATTTATCTCCCTCTCTGTGCCAGGCGGGTGGGGTTCCCTGGTGGGGGGGTCTTGAGTGCAGCGGATGTTTCACAGTTTAGTCTTCCATTATAGGACATGTTGATCCTTAATACCTCAGGTTTCACAACACAGACGCTCAAACTACTGAGCTTAAGGCTGAAAACATCTTTAAACATCTGGAGGTTTTGGGGTACCTTCACTTCCTTAAAGACTACCTGCCAGCCAATCAGAAACAAGTACACTTTTAACTATAATTATTTTTAACTGGGTCTTAATGGTCTTAGAGTGATTTCACAAACATTGGGATTCCTTAACTTAGTTGAAAAGTTCACCACGAAAAACTGTTAATGTTCTTCTGAGAAACATAGCATTTTATAACCTTCGCTATGAATATCAGCTTCTAAAATACATTATCAGTCAGGCTGTGATGTCTAAAAACAAGTTACAATATAAATAGATACACACACACACACACACACACACACACACACACACACACACACACACTCCTTCATCCTCACTGTGATGTGGGTTTCTCCCTCTCCTGCTTTACCTTCATCCCCCTTGTTTGTGGTCCAGGATCCTCATCTCACACTCCTTACAGTATGTGGAACACATGAGTGGAAAGGTGGAGGTAAATGTTTAAGGCGGCACAGACAAGCTTCAACATGCAGGGGTGACTCAGGTGGTGAAGGTGAAGCAGAAGAAAAATGGGCGGGGGCAACATGTTTTCAGTTTCTGAGGGAAGGTGAGATCCATGGCGGTTCCTTTTTAAACCACTTTACCATAACAGGGTGGAAGTTATTTTAAACTATGTTTTGTAGATTGATTATTCACCTTGGTTTTTATCTGAAAATGTAAAAGAAATCAAACAAATTAGTATTTAAATCAGCCTAATATCACTAATCTGTCTTTACACCCCGTCTGCATTCCCCTGCAGCGCACAAAAAAACTAAAAGAGCTCCACTTCCTGTTCTGTGAAGTTCAGTTTCTCGGTTAATCATATGTGTGCTTTTTATCATCGGACTTGAGATGGTTTCTCCTGGCTTGGAGCTGCTGTAGTTTTATGGTTTGTGTTGGAAGGTTGTGTGTGATCTCAGACTTCCACCTGCACTGATCTCCAGTGAGAGAAGTATTTATTTGTTTCCAAAAATTCTCAAAGTTGCTCTTACTGAATTTAAAAGACAATGTATCATTTTCAACATATTTATTTCTCCAGTTTGGGATAACACACAGCACAGAATGTATTCCTAACATCTGTTGTCCTAACGCAACCTGTGTGTTTGTTTGAAGATGACACAAGCTGCCTTGATAAAAACTGCCCTGACTGTAAATAACAGAAATATACACTGTAAACAATGTGTGATACTTTTGGAAATATACATGGTGTTTTTATTTCTTATCATGATGATAAAGCTTGTTTTTGTTCTCTTGGCTTGTTGTTGTTTACAGAAACCACTTTTGAAATTCCTGTAATAATCTTTAAATAAATGTCCCTAAGGTTAAATGTATGTCCAATGTAACATCCTTGTAAAGCCATAAAAGTTGTGGAAATATTTTCCTAATTTTGCCTGGTTTGTTTTTCTCTATTCATTTCATTGTGTAACACCTGGAATTCTTAACAGCCAATCAGAGTCTTCAAATCTTCAAACTATCCAATCACCAAAAGAAGCAAGCCCTCTCTTTCAGTATGCATACCAGTGTGTGTGTGTGTTGGTGGGGTTTTCTCTAAAGTCAAGGAAACTAGGGAGTGGCAGTTAAGGAAAAAAAGAAACATTCCATAGACACACACACACACACACACACACACACACACACAAACCTCAGTCGTGAGAACTAACTTTATCTCTCAGCTTTAAGTGCTTCTCCTACAGGCATTGATTGACAGATATCACAGTTTGAGAATTGAACAGGAGCTAGATTTTGATATTCTTCTGATGCTTAAAAATGGTTAAACTTTTGCTCCATAGCCATAAAGCAGAGGTGGCGAATGGACGAAATAGCCTTACTTTCTAAAAATATTCTCCCAAGGTCTAACAAAGACAGAAGACCCACACACAGGCTGAGCTGTGTCCGGTCACTGTGCTCTTTATCTGCGGTCAGGTTAACCTCCTGAATACATCTTCCTTCAAAACACCCCCAAGATAAAGCTACAACACACACTCCCCCATACACACATTCACCAACACTAAGCTAAAGGCGGCTAATGCTGGGCTACAAAGGAACTACAGCATGGTCACATGACTTTACGTCAACACCGCTAAGGTACAGGCAGCTAATGTTGGGCGTGATGATGTTTAGTCGTCTCATTTAGACACTTGTTAGCAACCTCCGTTTTTTATTCACCAGTGGGGTATTTACTAACGTATTTTATGTTGTAAGGCTAGGCAAGGCAAGTTTATTTATATAGCACCTTTCAATACAAGGCAATTCAAGGTGCTTTACAAAAATGAAAGTTGTTGTTTGTTGTAGAACAAAACGTAAAAATCTCACTTGCTTGTGTAAAACACAGAACCAAAAAACGTTGGCCTTCAGATCAGGGGATAGGAAGTGATGAAATCCTGGGACCAAGGAAGGACCAAGTGCTACCGAGGTGTCCCTGAGCAAGGCACCGTTCCCTAGAAACTGCTCCCCAACTATGGGCAAATAGCAGGGGCAGATAGGGCTCATAGCCATGGAAGGCAACCCATCTAGGAGAAGAACACTCTGAACTAAAACCAGGACTGAGAGGAGTTGCGCCCCCTAGTCCTTAATCAGCATAGTAAAGCCAACCATGAAGAACAAAGTCATCCCAAATCCTATACTTCCAGCGGCGGGAGTCCGCAGGAACATCGCAGCGGATGGTGAACTGGCCAGATGGATGGAGAACCGGGATGACTGGAAGCGACGATGGAGGACTCGTCTGAGGACGACCTAGAGAGAATACCAGTTGGGCTGTAATGTAACGAAATCTGTCCAGCTGATTCAATATCTGCTTATGTTAAAAATATTTAAAAAATCGATAAATGATATTAAAATTATTGTTTGAATGACATTCAGTCCAGTTATCTGGGCTCTGTTTATTCTGTCTGAGTAACCTTTAGGTACAACATAAAGTACAATCCTCTCCTACACAAAATACATTTCTCTTTCAGTAATCTCCAATAAATCCTGGGGCAATGGTACGGCGTGTTGTGACTGTATCACTGGGAAATGTCAGATACATGTTTGAGGTTAGCCGCAGTCGAATAAATGTCCTGCGGAAACAAGCTGTGTGTGAGAGTAAATGACTTCTGGTTTCAGTAATCACACAGCAGAGTAACACACACACACACACAAAGTCAGCATCTGTTCACATCAACATGAAAACTGGTTGTCGACACACCCACACATAGAAGGTCATCTTTTTTGTATGAATCCATGAAACCTAATCCACTTTTGTCACATTGTAGTCTGCAAACTGCCATGTGTTTGTTATTTCCATCTCCAACCTTCTTCTCTAAAGGCTTTCATCTTGTTTTGGCAACACATCCACAAACATGGTCACATGACCAGCTAAAACGTGACCTTTCACTTCTGCCAGGTGTCAATAAATGGAGTGTCTTTTCCCCATGTAACCCCACTTGATAAACATATAGATTAACACAGCAGAGCTAGCACACACACGCAGAGTCTCTGAATGTCACATGCCTCTCAAACTCTGGCAGGTCAAAGTGGGGCATGTTTGTTAAGACGTTTATTTTCATTAGGGTGAATTCTGGCTTTTCAAAGCAGGTGTGTGGTGAGCCCTCAGAAGAGCTCTAAAAACGATTGTAGAGAAACCCCAGAGTTCATCGCTAACATTTGTTATCACTTGCCGTACAAGAGGGTCAGAAGTCTACTTGCCCAAAGCTGATTTTTACTTTCCCCTTTACAAATGTGAGCAGAGATGAAAAGGATGTGAGATGGCTCACTCAGTTCCAGAAAACCCCAGTGTCTGTTTCAGATTCTGTTGTTGTGGTTTGGTTTTAGAAGCTGGTACAAGAGGCTGCAGACAGTTTTCTTAACTGTGGTGGAATCACTGTCTCTCAGACTGTAAAGTGTTCTCCTTTCACTTTGTTATTCAATATTTAGGATTTAATTTGTATTAACTGCTTAGAGCAGGGGGTCCAAACTGTTTTAACTGAGGGCCACACACAGAGAAACATACCAAGGTCTGGGCCCCTCACTAGAGGTGAGGTATATTGCCACCTCATAAGTTAAGTTATAAGTTAGCCACATCTATCAAATGTAGGGAAATGATGCTTGAGACTTGAATATGCTTTAAGAAACAAACATCACAGCTCTCCAGAGGGTTTACTTGATCTTGTTGGCAGCTCATCCTTTAAAACAGGAGCCTCAGATTCCTTATCATAAGGGAGGATATGAAGGGTGTATTTCAGCTGCTCATTTAAATAAGTTATTGGGCTTTTATCAACTACGATTTGATTATGTTTTCAACTGTAATTGACTGAATGTATTTAATATTAAGTAATATATGTTTACATTAATATATTTAAGAATAGGATAATGTCACTACTCATGTAGTTGCTTTGTACTGCTCTTTACTAAGTGTGCAGAGCAATGTTGATTTAAAATGGCAGTTTGAAGGTTGGATATATTAATAATTTAATATGTAAATGAATAGAGTGGTGCAGTGACGAGTCCTAAAACCCGGAAGTGAGTCAGCATTTTACCACTTCCTGTTCCCTCGTCTCAGAGCCAATGGGATTTCTCCATAGGATTTTGGAAAATAGCTGGAAATAAGGTCTGTGGTTGACACAAATTGAAGAGACGGATCACGTTTTGTTCTACGACATTAAATCATCAGCAGTGACCCCATTGGTGATTTTTTGAAGAGTTTACATGTCTGAAAAACGATGGTTGTTACCAAGTGGCTGAATAGGATTACGCCGAACACGTACACACTCCCGCTAAGTTTGTTTTCCCTGTTCTGCTTGAAAGCAAGTACCTGCCTCATGCAAACTGTTAAAACAAACGCTTCAACTTGTACCATTTTGAATCTGTATTTTTGAGTATGGATCTTAAGTTGGCGTGACGTTGAAGTCGTGCGACCCTGCTGTACTCGGTGTCATGTATCGGAAGCTTATCATGAAAGTTTATTCTTTATATTAGTTTCGTCATGTCCCTTTGTTCTGTGCCCTCTGTCTTATTGTGAAAAGTAATTCTCCCTCTCGTTTCAGAACTCCATGCTCCCCGCCCCTATGTGTCTCCTGTGTTCGTGATTGGTTTCCCCGCCCTGATTGTTTCCACCTGTTCCCCTCACCTTGTGTATATATTGTGTTAATCCCCACCTGTCCAGTGTGTTCGTTTTCTTATTCATGACAACGTTCAAGCCTGCTCCATGGTCGTATCCCATTTTCTCATGCTCAAGATTATTGCATTTAGTTTTTCCTCGGAAGAGTGATTTTGTGTTTATTTTTGAAAACCACCCGAGTCTGAGTCTGAGTTGTGCATTTGAGTTCCTGCCAGTACGAACTGGCCATTAAAATGAACTCCAGACCAGCTAAAGAACGCCATCCGTTCTCAGGGCCAACGTCTTGGGCAACAAGAAGAGCAGATGGCCGCCATACAGCACGGAGTGCAGCACCTAACCACCAGCCGGGCAGAACTACAATCATCGGTGACAACCCAGGTGAATCTGCTGGCAGCTGAGGTCCAGCGTGTGCTCAATCACCTGCAGGCTGCTTCTCCTCCCACGACTCCTCCGGTCCCGGCGGCGACCGGATCCGACCCCAACCTGGCGACTGGGCCGCACATCTCGTCCATGCGTCTGGCTCCACCCGAAAAGTTTTCCGGGCACTCGGAAGGCTGCCGGCAGAAAGAGGCCATGGAGGACTATATTGATGCCTCCCTCAAAACAGGGCTTATTCGCCCTTCCTCATCCCCAGCAGGTGCAGGTTTGTTTTTTTTGGGCAAAAAGGATGGGTCTCTTAGGCCCTGTATTGACTACTCACCTCTCAATGACATTACTGTTAAAAACCGGTACCCCCTCCCTCTCATCTCGTCAGCCTTCGAGCAGCTTCAGGATGCCAAGGTTTTCACCAAGTTATATTACATTACATTGCAATTAGCTGACGCTTTTATCCAAAGCGACTTACAATAAGTGCGTTCGACCAACAAAATACAAACTTGAAGAAAACAGAATCATAAAGTACATCAGGTTTCATAGAGCAAAAACATTTCAAGTGCTACTCAACTGGCATTAGATAAGCCAGTCCTTTATTAGTATATAAGTGCTTTGTTAATAGTTCTATCGCTCGAATTGGAGTCGAAAGAAAGTTTTCAGTCTGCGCCGGTTAGACCTGCGTAACGTAATGCCTATCATTTGGTCAGGATCAGGGAGGGCGATGAATGGAAGACGGGGTTTAACACACAGTGTTCCAGGCTTTGATTAACGATGTGTTGAGGGAGTTTCTGAACCGTTTTGTTTTTGTCTATCTGGACGACATCCTGATCTACTCCCCTGACCTTGACAGATGTCCGCCAGGTTCTACAAAAACTGCTCCAAAATATGTTGTTTGTCAAAGCCGAAAAGTGCGAATTTCATGCCGAGACAGTCACTTTTTTGGGCTTCATCATCTCCCCAGGTCAGGTTAAGATGGACCCAGCGAAGGTTAGCGCAGTAACCAGTTGGCCTATCCCTGACTCTCGTAAGAAAGTGCAGCAGTTTTTAGGCTTTGCTAATTTTTACAGGCGTTTTGTAAGGAGCTTCAGTGCTATTGCAGCCCCTCTTCATGTCCTCACGTCCCCTCAGGTGCCCTTTTTGTGGTCTCCTCAGGCTGAGGAGGCTTTCTCTCGGCTTAAAAAGATGTTCACCACTGCCCCCATACTTACCCTGCCGGATCCCACTCGCCAGTTTGTGGTGGAAGTGGATGCCTCCAACGAGGGGGTGGGAGCGGTCCTCTCCCAGCGCCAACAGAAGGACAACAAGCTTCACCCCTGCGCTTTCCTGTCCAGGAAGCTCTCCCCGGCGGAAAGAAATTACGATGTGGGAAACCGTGAGTTCCTGGCCGTGAAGCTGGCGTTGGAAGAGTGGAGGCATTGGTTGGTGGGAGCCGAGCATCCTTTTGTGGTCTGGACAGATCACAAGAACCTGGAGTACATCAAGAAAGCCAAAAGACTGAACTCCCGCCAGGCTAGGTGGACCTTGTGTTTTAACCGTTTTGACTTTGTTCTTTCTTACAGGCCAGGGTCTCAGAATGTCAAGCCTGATGCTCTGTCCCGTCTGTTTGACCCTGTGCCTGCAGTCAAGGAGCCGGAACCCATTATTCCGTTGAACCGTGTGGTAGGAGCGCTGACTTGGCAAGTTGAGAAGGAGGTGATGCGAGCTAACGGTGGGGCTCCTGCACCCAGAGGTTGCCCGCCTAACCGGCTATTCGTTCGGGAAGCCGAGCGACCACAGGTGATCCACTGGGCTCACACTTCGTTGCTCATCTGTCACCCCGGAGTCAAGAGAACTATGTTCATTATAAAACAACGTTTCTGGTGGACATCCATGGAGAAGGAGGTGAGGGAGTATGTGGAGGCGTGCCCTGTCTGCGCTCGCAAAAAGACCTCTTCCAGGGTGCTGATGGGATTGTTACAACCACTTCCTATTCCCAACAGACCCTGGTCGGATATTTTTTTAAACACGACCAAAACTGAAGTTATTGTACTTGGCCCGAAGAATCTACGAAACAAATTATCTAAAGATATACTAACTATGGATGGCATTAATTTGGCCTCCAGTGAGACTGTAAGGAATATTGGTGTTATATTTGATCAGGATTTATCCTTTAACACCACATAAAATCAATTTCAAGGACCGCCTACTTCCATCTACATAACATTGCAAAAATCAGGCATATCTTGCCTCAAAACGATGCAGAGAAACTAGTCCATGCATTTGTTACTTCAAGGCTTGATTATTGTAACTCCTTATTATCAGGGTGTACCAAGAAGTCAGTTAAGTCGCTTCAGCTGATTCAAAATGCTGCAGCTCGTGTACTAACCAGAGTTAGGAAAAGGGACCACATTACACCTGTTCTGGCTGCCTTACACTGGCTCCCTATAGAACACAGGATAGAATTTAAAATTCTTCTTCTCGCCTACAAAGCCCTTAATGGGCAGGCGCCATTTTACCTTAAAGAACTCATTATACCCTACTGTCCTACTAGGGCATTGCGTTCCAAGAATGCAGGGTTGTTGGTTGTTCCTAGAGTCTCTAAAAGTACAATGGGAGCCAGAGCCTTTTCTTATCAAGCTCCACATTTGTGGAATCAGCTTCCAGTTTGTGTTCGGGCGGCAGACACCCTATCCGTTTTTAAGAGTTGGCTTAAGACCTTCCTTTTTGATAAAGCTTATAGTTATAGTTTTGCTGATATAGGCTTAGTTTGTCGGGGGACATCTTACTTCTTCCTTCTCTCTGTCTATACCTGTGTACTCTCATGTTCCGATTAACACAGCTTCCCCAAATGTCTTTCTTTTTGGTGTCTATATACCCCGGGATCCGGAGTCATGGATGATCCTGCGGTCCTGTGTCCTGGATCGCGAGCCCTGGATCTTGAGTCGTGGCTGTGGTCCTGGATCATAGGTCCTGGATGGATATCCTCGTGGATTCATCTTCCTATTATACACACATGCATTTCCAAACATTTGGACTACCTATGTTGCAAATGTATTATCTTTTCAATTTACACACGGCATCTATTGCACGTCTGTCCGTCCTGGGAGAGGGATCCCTCCTCTGTTGCTCTCCCTGAGGTTTCTCCCATGTTCCCCTTTAAACTGTGGGTTTTTTCCTTGTACGATGTGAGGGTCTAAGGACAGAGGGTCTGAGGACAGAGGGTCTAAGGACAGAGGGTGTCGTATTGTCATACTGATATTCTGTACAAACTGTGAAGTCCACTGAGACAGATGTAGCATTTGTGATATTGGGCTATATAAATAAACATTGATTGATTGATTGATTCTATGGACTTCGTCACGGGCCTTCCTAGAGGAAACACCACAGTTCTCACAGTGGTGGACCGTTTTTCCAAGATGACACATTTTATTGCTCTGTCCAAATTGCCCTCAGCCAAGGAAACAGCTGAGATCATGATGCGTAATGTGTTTCGCCTGCATGGTTTCCCGAAGGATATTGTCTCCGACCGGGGTCCCCAGTTTGTGTCACGTTTCTGGCAGGAGTTCTGCAGCCTCATTGGTGCCACGGTCAGTCTCTCGTCTGGATACCACCCGGAGTCTAACGGCCAGACAGAGCGCCTGAACCAGGAACTGGAGACCTGCCTACGCTGCCTGGTGTCCCAGAATCCATACTCCTGGAGCGAGCACCTCACCTGGGTTGAGTATGCGCACAACATCCTTCCTACATCTGCCACAGGCCTGTCACCGTTTCATTGTGTTTATGGTTACCAGCTGCCACTGTTCCCTGCCACGGAGAGAGAGGTCACGGTCCCGTCTGCCCACGCTCTGGTCAGACATTGCCATCGTGTATGGGCTGCGGCTAGGAAAGTCCTCTGCAGAAACTCGGCGCTTATAAAACGAGCAGCAGACCGAAGACGCCGACCAGCCCCTGTGTACCAGCCAGGCCAAAAAGTCTGGCTTTCTACGCGGGATCTTCCCCTCCACATACTCTCCCGCAAGTTGGCCCCCCGATTTGTGGGTCCCTTTCCCATCACCAAGGTCATCAACCCGGCTTCAGTAAGACTAAGGCTTCCCAGGTCCATTAAGGTGCATCCCACCTTCCATGTGGGGAGTTGGTGAATGAGGCTGGCAACTAACATGTTATGTTGTTTCCTTTTCAAAAGGACCAGGCCAGCCACTGTCCTATAGTGTTTTTTTGTATTTTCTTGTTCATTTTCTTCATGTGCAGTTTATGGCAATAGAATCATTTTATTGTTTGTGTCTTAGGTTGCGCTCCTCTTCCTCTGCGGCGTAGGCCTGGGCCCGGGTGGAACGCTGCCTGGCTTCAGTGTAGGGACTGCAAGGTGTGACACTTTCTTTTCTGTATGCTTAATTCACTTATTCACTGTTATTATTTTATAGAGATTGTGGTTTGAATATTGCATGCTTTCGTTGTTTTGGTGTGTGGCTTTTCTTGTTTTTGTCCCTCACGATTACCAGGCACTGCAACCCAGCGGACCAGGCCTGCCCAGCTGAGGAGGGTAACTTATATACGTGTTGAATTTGCCATTTTAACACTTTACATGAATTTACATTTTAAACTGTTTCCAACATTTGTTAAATAAAGCTGCGTATATTTTTGGAATTCATGCCTCTGTCATAATTGAACCTATTAAGGGAAGATTTAAAATCGGTCCACGACATACACTTACATTTACGGTCCACGGGTTCCTCCTGCCCCTTAGCAGGAGGTGGCGTTGTCAGTGACTAGCTTTACATGTGGTAACCTCAGTCACAGTTACCACATTATCATGAAAGTTTATTCTTTATATTAGTTTCGTCATGTCCCTTTGTTCTGTGCCCTGTCTTATTGTGAAAAGTAATTCTCCCTCTCGTTTCAGAACTCCATGCTCCCCGCCCCTATGTGTCTCCTGTGTTCGTGATTGGTTTCCCCGCCCTGATTGTTTCCACCTGTTCCCCTCACCTTGTGTATATATTGTGTTAATCCCCACCTGTCCAGTGCCAGTTTGTTTTCTTACTCATGACCACGTTCAAGCCTGCTCCATGGTCGTATCCCGTTTTCTCATGCTCAAGATTATTGCATTTAGTTTTTCCTCGGAAGAGTGTATTTGTGTTTCTTGTTTTTGTTACTGTGTAAATTCCAGTAAAGACTTTATTTTTGAAAACCACCCGAGTCTGAGTCTGAGTTGTGCATTTGAGTTCATGCCTCTGAGTTCACCCCCTGACAGTCGGCTGTAGTTCCTTTATAGCATAATGTGTGCATTTTGTTTCTGGCGATTCGATTTATGATTCGAAAATTATAAAAGTAGGGTAGACATGTGGATATTATCCGGCTGAACAAAACGTGCATTTATCTAACAGGTTCGTTTTCCACAGACCTTATTTCAAGCTATTTTCCAAAATCCTATGGAGAAATCACATTGCTTTTTTGTCGAGGGAACCCATGCAGCTTACTTCCAGGTAAGTATGTCATCCCTGCACCGCTCTATTCCAGTTGTGGAATGTGACTATTAAAAAGACGGTTCCATTTTTATTGTCTCATTTGGTGGCATCAATGTGTGCATTTGATACAGATACAGGACTCAACCTTTCCACAGTGTCAAGTTATTCAGGTTCAAAAATCAAAAGCATGGACCAATGACAGGCGGGTAGGGCTGTGTTCATCCAATCAGGTGCAGGGTGAGGGTTGCTCAGCGGTTAACCTGTTGTGGGGTAAACTGAACCTGTTTGAAGGCTCGGCCGAAACCAATGAGAGGAGAGAGAATTGTATGACAGAGGGTTTCACAACAAGTATAAGAAAGGTTTTCATTTTTACTACGATCCTGCACACACACAATTTTGTTGTGTGTGTGTAAAGGTACAGCTGGCAGGACTGAACACGCCCAACGCATTTACTCAGGAATGTGTGTTACCTGTCTTTGAGTCAAAACTAAGCCATGCAAGGGGGGGGGGGGGGTGTCCTTTCTGACAAAGAGTTAAACCTTCACTCTGGTGCTGAACACCAAAAAATTACTTTTTTATTGTCTACTTAGCATTTTGCAAGATGTTTTACCTCTTGTGTCATCTTTGATGTTTTTTTCGCTGTAGAAAAATAAAAGATATATGCAAGAAATATTATGGTTTCTCCTGTAGCCATTTCCCACAGATCGGTTCAGCATGATGTCCAGCGCCCCTTTGTGGGAAGCACTTTATAAACTGGATATGTGTTTCCTCTTAGATGTAAACTGTCAGTGAATGAGGAACATCCACATTCACACACTCCCACACTGCAGGCCTGTAGCAGCAAGTTACAGAGGTGTGTGTGTGTGTGTGTGTGTGTGTGTGTGTGTGTGTGTGTGTGTGTGTGTGTGTGTGTGTGTGTGTGTGTGTGTGTGTGTGTGTGTGTGTGTGTGTGTGTGTGTGTGTGTGTGTGTGTGTGTGTGTGTGTGTGTGTGTGTGTGTGTGTGTGTGTGTGTGTGTGTGTGTGTGTGTGTGTGTGTGTGTGTGTGTGTGTGTGTGTGTGTGTGTGTGTGTGTGTGATTACAGGGTAGAGTAATAATGGCCTGCTGCAGCAGGATTTCACCTCAGTTAGAACACTTCTTGTTTGTCAGTGCTGAGATGAGCTCACACTGATCTGAGCTCTGTTTACACCACTATTTCATGTTTCTAAATTCCCTGTTATATATGTAATGACTGACTATGATATTTTCAATATTATGATATGATTTAATCTTTTGTGGCATACTATATTAGACTCTTTATGGTCATTGTTTTCGTGGTCGTCTTTCTACAGTCTGATTCACTTCCACACTTTATTGATTCGTTGTCACAGGTTACTGTCACATATCCTCTAATAACAAACCACAACTGACACCTTGTGGTTAAATGTGTAATGCCACCTCATCATCACTGTCTGTAGCAAAGGCAGATAAACACATGATGTTTCAGTGATTTCAAATATGTCATGTTGAAGCACAGGCCTCTCGTCTCTATGCATGAGCTCACCAGCAGAGAACTTTGTTTTTCTTCAGACATTCTTTCAATAGCCCTGAGATCTGGCTGCTCTGCTTCTGATTTGCACATCTGACACTGTTGTCAGGTTTTACATCCTGTATTTAATCTGTCATGATTATTGAGATAGCGAGCAATGGTACTTGAGGTTTATGTGCTGTTCGGCAATTATTGTAGACCAATCATTTACTTACTCAGCCACTCATTCCTTAGAGATGTGTCCCTGCATCCAGACCATTCTTATTGTCTATTTTTCATCAACAAATATGTTATGTGACATGATGGCATTTTCCCCCAGTTGAATAATAATTTAAATCTATATAGCGCCTTTCATATACCCAACGACGCTTATAAAACTCTCCAATGAGTTTGCACATTTGAGACCTTTCATTTCCTCTCATAAGTGCTTTATTTATTCACAGTGATTTTCATGCTTGAACTTTTCGACCTGATTTACCAAGGCTTTCTTTTTTTCTGCACTGCATTCTAACTTTCAACATAAACATTTATTTGACTCATTCTCGTCTTTGAGTTTCCTTTGCGATTTTCCTCAATACAATCATTATTATTTTAAACACATCCACAGGATGAAAGGAAACTTTCCCACATCTGCATGGCCCTGGGTAAAAATACCTCCAGTCATTTGACTGGCAGTAAATACAAATGATGAGGTCTACTTTAATAAGATTTAAAAACCATGCACGATTTCTCTGCAGTCAACATGTTGAAGTGTCTTTGGGCAAGAGACTTCACCCCCAAATTGCAATGACAAGGGCATATCGACGGGGGACAAGGCAAGCCAGAGTTCGAGCATATTAGCAGTGCAGGCAGTTTTTGGAACCTGGCTGGAGTTAGATTGTTATGCCATAGCCCATGAACTTAATCATGCATATGTGCATACAGTACCAAAGGCACATAATGGACTCAACTCACCATCATTGTTGAAAAAGTATTACCCTTACCCATGTAGCAGGAGGGAAACCTTATATTGTAGGATTGAACCATATCGCCTGACTGTGCCACCCAGGAAAACATTCACAATTCATACATCACCAACCAATAAGCACTATAATGACGGTCACAGACGTGTTGTTTCAATTGGTGACTTACAGGTGGAACATTTCTGAGATGTGACATTGTTATAAACCTTATTAGATACCTGCCATATTAAAAAGTTAGTTTTATTATCCTCATCCATTTGCATCAATTGTCCTTTCCATTAGTGATGAATGCCTGTCCCAAAGTCTGTAAGAGTGTTTCGGTTCAGGCTAGTGATGATGTGGAGGACCTCATACTGTTGCAGGGTCACTTCTAAAGGGTTCCCCCCCCCCGTTGTGAAGGGTTCAAGTTATCATAAAGTCAATGAGACCCCGGACATACCGTAGATTGAAAAGTAAGGCAGTAACTGATAACTGTGTATATGGGTCATTGCAGAATTGGAGGACATTTTATGTTCCACATATAGAAATTCAAATAATCCATGCCCAGAATTTTAAAACATGCCCTTCTTGTGTTAAATATACTTGTAGTGACCATGATATCCATTTGTCTGATTATTTTCTTTGCAATTCACTTTTGGGCTGACAGATAATTAGACACTTGTTGTTGAGAAAAAAGGAATGTTCAGATGCGATTGAAAAATAAATAACTCTTGTTTATTCCAACAGGTGATGCAAACTAATAAACTGTAATTTAAATACTAAAAATAAAAATAATGTTTGTTATACTGCTGGCAAAGCTGCTGCCAGTGGATCATGTTGTTCAGACTTGCTTTGAAGCCATTTGAGGTCCTGTATACAGGCTCTGTTAAGATCCTTACACGATGCTCAGTGGATTTCACAAGGTCGCTGAATATGACCTTGCTGTGCCGTCTTACCTGTAGCATGCAGACTTCTAGTCGCCACTTCTCTCTGAGCTTTGAGGTTTTAAGATAGTTCCTCCATGCAGGGGATTTCCTCCATTGCATTACAGCATCCTCTTAAGTATAATGCAAAGGCCCGGAAAGCATTGGGGTCCTCAGGTTTAATTTGAGACCACGACAGGGAAAAACTCAAATAAAGTACAAGTACCTCAAAATTGTACTTAAGTGCAGAACTTTACACCGCTACCCTAACTGTCAGTTCTCTCCACACACTTTTATTTTATAACAATATACAACACTATTTTTAGTGATTGTTATCAACAAGTATTAGAGATGTAGGCTGTCTGAACGTTGAGAAACATTTATCTTGTCCACTACAACCCTCTTTAACACGATGAACCATTTGGAGCCCAGACCAGTCAATCACTCTAAACACCTCCATCTAGGGGGCATGTGAGATCATTACATCTGCAAAACAATTACATTAACCCAGATTTAAATGTAGTTTGAACTTTAAGTTATTCATTCAACTGTAGTAAATAATCATTTCGTATAGTTTAAAAAGTAGTACAACTACGGTCTCTGAAATTGATGTTGAGAAACATTTTTGTCAAGAACAGTTTCTAATCGGACTTTGAGGTGAGATGATCCAGTGGACTTTAGTCAGGAACAAACTT
This sequence comes from Pogonophryne albipinna, assembly GCA_028583405.1. Lineage (NCBI taxonomy): Eukaryota > Metazoa > Chordata > Actinopteri > Perciformes > Artedidraconidae > Pogonophryne > Pogonophryne albipinna. The sequence goes on along the minus strand of CM053259.1, from coordinate 3,239,833 downwards.
GAAACCCCAACAACACAGACCTGAAAATCTGCACCATGAAATATGACTTTAAATGTTCTAACCTCTACAGGTTTTACCGGAACTTTTTTCTACTGAAGAAAAAGTCCCTCCTCAGAAATCCTTTTGACCTTTGCGTACTGTTTTTAAAATAAGCGACTTTGTTGCAAACTGACAGAGAAAATTATAATATGGTATATAAAGCCACTTCTGGAGATATACCCAAAGACGGTATTTACACTCAAACTCTTTTCTTTTCTCATCCTGTCTTCATCTACTCTCACCTGCCATATTGAAGTTTGACGTCCTTTCACTCAATTTCTCCTAGAGTCATTTCAGGTCCAATTACAATGTGCCAATTACAGAGGCATCACACTGCTCAGCCTACCCGGGAAAGTTTACTCTAAGGTACTCGAAAGGAGGGTCAGGCCGATTGTCGAACCTCAGATTGAGGAGGAACAATGCGGATTCCGTCCTGGTCGTGGAACGACGGATCAGCTTTTTACTCTCGCAAGGATCCTGGAGGGGGCCTGGGAGTACGCTTATCCGGTCTACATGTGTTTTTGTAGACTTGGAGAAGGCGTATGACTGAGTTCCCAGGGAGTTACTGTGGGAGGTGTTGCGGGAGTATGGGGTGAGGGGGTCTCTACTCAGGGCCATCCAATCTCTGTACTCCCAAAGCGAGAGCTGTGTCCGGGTCCTCTGTAGTAAGTCGGACTCATTTCCGATGAGGGTTGGCCTCCGCCAGGGCTGCGCTTTGTGACCAATCCTGTTTGTAATATACATGGATCGGATTTCGAGGCGTAGTCGTGGGGGAGGGGGTCTGCAGTTCGGTGGACTAAGGATTGCACCACTGATTTTTGCAGATGATGTGGTTCTAATGGCTTCATCGGTCTGCGACCTTCAGCACTCACTGGATCGGTTCACAACCGAGTGTGAAGCGGCTGGGATGAGGATCAGCACCTCCAAATCTGAGGCCATGGTTCTCAGCAGGAAACCGATGGACTGTCCGCTCCAAGTAGGGAATGAGTCCTTACCCCAAGTGAAGGAGTTCAAGTATCTCGGGGTCTTGTTCTCGAGTGAGGGAACAATGGAGCGTGAGATGGGCCGGAGAATCGAAGCAGCGGGAGCGGTAATGCAGTCGCTTTACTGGACCGTTGTGACAAAAAGGGAGCTGAGCCAGAAGGCAAAGTCTGAGTCTACCGGGCCATTTTCGTTCCTACCCTCACCTATGGTCATGAAGGATGGGTCATGACCGAAAGAACGAGATTGCGGATACAAGCGGCTGAGATGGGTTTTCTCCGCAGGGTGGCTGGTGTCTCCCTTAGGGATAAGGTTAGAAGTTCAGACTCAGAGTTGAACCGCTCCTCCTTCGCGTCGAAAGGAGCCAGTTGAGGTGGTTCGGGCACCTAGTTAGGATGCCACCTGGGCGCCTCCCTAGGGAGGTGTTCCAGGCACGTCCAGCTGGGAAGAGACCAAGGGGTAGACCTAGGACCAGGTGGAGGGATTATATCTCTTATCTGGCCTGGGAGCACCTTGGGATCCCCCAGTCAGAGCTGGTTGATATGGCCAGGGAAAAGAAAGTTTGGGGCTCTCAGCTGGAACTGATACCCCTGCGACCCGACCACGGATAAGCGGGAGAAGATGGATGGATGGATGGTATTTAGTTTCCTATCCATGTGAACATGATTTAAGTGGTTTGAGGACCTAACCTCATCTAGGGGGGTCCAGGGGCATGCTCCCCCGGGTAGATTTCTTTTTTAAATATTGAAGTTAAAAGCATCAATCTGGTGAACTTTGAGAGCAACATTAGGAGATCTGTGGGTACATCTCTCAACACCCATATGAAACCGAACTGGAAGCAGATTTTCTTTTTCTTTATGGATATTTTACAAATCACTCCCCTTTCAAACTGTATTCTTGTTTATGAATAACAACTTTTTTTTTACTGTCATATAGTATTTTATACCTGTTTACTTTATTCTCTTATAACTATAATGATCATATAAAGATGTGCCTTTACCTCACTGGTTGTAGAAAAAGCTTCTTATATTAATTAGCATAGCTAGCTAACCAGATGCTAATAACAACAAAGTTATTGACTGTATGATCAGTATGACAGATGAACAGATCGCCACTGGGCTTACAACTAAAGACACAGCCACGCAAAAACTGCGGCATGTGTACGGCTCCTTACGGGTACTGCAATTTGTGAAGTGCCGGAGGGCGTTCTGGTGCTCTCCGGCAGAACTACCCCTGGCTGTGTCTCAATGCAGGGGTTGCATCCTTCGAAGGGTGCATTCGTAGACCGCACACGTCACTTCCGCTGAAAGAAGGCTGTCCCAATAAAAAAAAAAGACAAGACTCCTCCGAATGCGGCCCACGAATGCAGCCTACTTTTCCCCAATTTGAAGGATACATCTGATGTACACTCCGCGGCCTACCATATCCCAGGGTGCAATGCGCGCAGGGAAGAGTGCGTCTTCCGGTCTCCCCAGCAGAGTGGATTTAAAAGCAGCAGCAAGCGGAGGAATCACTAATAAATGTGAGTATTGGGTTTTAACTTACTTTAAAAACCTCCTAGGGCCTGGCGTACACATGCGTGGACATCACATTTTTGGTCATATGACCACAGTCATTAATTCTGCTGAACTGGGGCCTCATGGCCACGTATGTGGGCACTTACACTGCCATCTGGTGGTGTCAGAAGAGTACAACACACTACGGTAAAAATTCAAAATCGCGGCAAACACAAGGGATAATTCAAGTGGCAGCTCCCAATACAAACCTCGACAAGGTAAGAAGTCCTATCATATTTCAAGGCTTTTTCTGATTTAGATATTTATCAAAGCAATGTACGTTTGTCATGACATGCAAATTTGACAAAAAATGTGTAAAAATAACAATTTGGTATGCCGCTAAACATGATGTACACATATGTGTACATAGGGACTTAGGTTGGTCGAAAATGTTAATATGTTAGTAAAAATGTGCACAAGTAAAATAGCTTATAGCTAACTCTGGTGCAGCTAAAAAGCTGTACATTGTCCCGATGAAATAAATAACAATTAAATAACTAAATACATGCATACATACATAAATTTATTGGGTTGAAAATGTTAATATGCTAGTACAAATGTGCCTTGCTATAGCTAATAGCAAGAGTTGTTTATAGCTAACTCTGGTGCAGTTGAAAAGCTGTACATTGTCCCAGTGAAATAAATAACAAAGAAATACATAAATACATACATATATAAATGACATTGGTTTGTATTTGATTTGTTCATGTTTTTATTTCCAGAGCGTTTTTCTGTGCAAAGAGCATTGGAGCTACTTGGGTTAATTGATGGAGAAACTCAGATTTGGAAGACTTGTCTGACAACGATGATCCCATCCTGGATGCCAATTATTAACCCCCACCACAGGAGCAAAGCAGCAGTGAGGATGAGGATGACAGTAGTGATGATGAGGACCCCATTCCTCAGCCCACTGAGCACAGCAGAGGACGTAAACGTCTCTGTGGTGCAAATAATGGTTAGCCCAGTGGATATTTGTTTATTTTAGGCAGGGCCTCAGGGCTAGGTGAAGGCTAGGAAGCAAAATGCTTATTTACAACACTTGTTGACAGGTTCAGGGACAGGGACAGGGACAGATACAGGTTCATCCCGCACTCCCAGACGGCGCCGTCAAACTCAGCAGATCGAGGCTGATCGCTCCGATGATGACTCGGAAGAGCCAACACCAGGACCAAGCACTCAGGGACAGCCCAATAAAGGTAATTGTTATTATTTTAGCATGCCTTGAGGGTAAATCTTCAAATTTCATATAAACGTCCACTCAGATTCAACTACGTTATGCACCAATACACCTCAGTGAATTGCTTGAATGGGTAAAAATATGTAACTTACTTTGCAATAAGTACTATTTTTATTCTGATTCTGGTTGTGCAGGACGTGGGTTGCGCTGGTGGGCTACTCCATTGACGCCAGACCTTGCCCAGTTTGAGCATGAGGACGAAACAGAGCTTGACAGAAATGGCTGGACCCCACTAAACTATTTTGAACAGTATATAGATAGAGATTTGATGAAAATGATTTCAGATTGCTCTAATGCTATGTCACTGTCTAGGAGTGGGGACCCACTCAACACCTCTGTAGATGAGGTTTACCACTTTTTTGGTGCCTGTATTTTGATGTCCTGCATCCGATACCCAACAATCAGGATGTACTGGTCCAAAGCCTTGAGAATCACTGCCATCACTGACAGATTCACGCGCGACAGATTCTTCAGACTGAGGGGATCAATAAAAGTGCTAATTGGTGATGATGTGCCAGAAGATCTGACGAAGAGGGACACATTCTGGAAGGTGAGGCCTTTTCTGGATCAGATTCTGCAAGGCTGCAAGTCTCAGAATCGACCTGAATGCGCATCTATTGATGAGCAGATGATTCCTTTCACAGGAGCCTGTCCATGCAGACAATATCTGCCAATGAAGCCAAACCCAGTTGGCATCAAGAACTTCGTTTGTGCTACAGCAGATGGCATTGTGCTGGACTTTGATCTGTATCAAGGTAAAGGTGAGTAGTTATACACATGCCCCATCAATCTCATTAGTATGCATAAAAAAGTGACAGGTCACACCTCCCCCCACTTATGCAAATGAGCTAAGTCCCGCCTCCCATTTGGTCGAGGTGTGAAATCCCAAGTAGGTGTGATATCCCGAGTAGGTGTGATATCCCGAGTAGGTGTGAGATCCGTCGATAGGAGGGGGTGATGTGTATTCACAGGTGTGAAAAAATTAATAAATAAAAATAATTAAATAATTTCTACAATCTGAAGAATGGAGAAACGTATGGACCCCGCAGTGTTAAAGCGACACTGACCTCAACCTATTGGGCTGTGTTAACTCTGGTGTCTTCCAGAGATCTCCACGCAACCACTGTATCGGAAGAAGTAGTGCATCAAGAAACCATAGTGGACCCAGCGGTGTACAAGATATTTGCAAAGAAAAGCAAAGAAACGCAGACAGCATGCGAGATCAAAGAAGAGTTTTCACCACTGCCCCTCAATGTGGAGGAAGAAGAAGGAGATATTCCCCCGCCGCCAGAAGTGAGAAGAGTTCTGACAAGCACCGTCTGGGAAACTAAAAGCGGACCATCTGGGCTATGGTATTACCGCGCAAGCCGTTTGGTGACGCTGGGGAAGGACCCCTCTGATGATTTTGTTTTGGAGTATTTCAACTCTACATGCGGGGTTTTTCAGACATCCTTGCGGGTGCCTCTGACTGCTTGGCTGAAAATAATTGATGAGAAATCTACAAAGCTTAAAGAACTTTTTAAACAGAGTCAGACATCGATGGACATTATACTGGTGAAAAAGACTCTCACTTTTGCAGATGACTCCTCCTCCCACTCAACATAACAAGTCACACCCTCCTCACCAGATCATTTAAAACTAAGGACCCCTCAAAGAAAAGCATTGTGTTTTCTACCTATGTAAAAGAGTGTCTGGGTTGTCTTACGAAAATGTGTTATCTCTGTATCAAGATGATGTGATAAAAAATGATGCTGCTGTAACACATTTTGTGAAAAATACCAACGGTGTGAGAGACGTCATAAAGACACTCATTTTAACCACAGTGTTTGTTCTCTACAAATGTTTAAAGATTGTTACAAAATGTAGAAAATAAAAAGGTCTGGAGACAAAATTAATTCAGGTGACTCTGTCTTTATCAGGAAAACAAAAATATAATACAAATGGTTTAGGGGGTCAAATGTAACCATCTGGGACTTAATATTTCTAACTCTCCTTATTATTTTCTTCGTAAGCGGGGCACTCTGAGGTTCTTCCTCCTCTGCGGATATCACTGACTGTTGCATAATGTGCAATACCTCGTTTCTTCAATAAGGCTTGAAAAACTTCGTTAAAGAATTATTTCCCTGCGGCTGTTATGTATCTTTGTAGGAATCTGACTTTTGTGAACTAATGTTTTAATTATTTTATCAACTACAAGGAAGTCTCTTTGAAGAGGGTATTAATAGTTTAAAGATCTTAATGCCCCCTTGATCATGTCTTTTTTTTAAAGACTGTTTCTCTAAAAGGCAAGTTTTGTGATTTTAACACTTTTTAGTGACATTCGGCAGATTTGTGTGTAATTCTCTCACAAAGGAACTGTAAGTCTCTTACTTTTTGGATAGAGTTTTTATGTATGACAACTTTACAACTGGTAGAAAGTTAAGTACTTTTTCTGAACAGATTTTCTTTAAGACTGTGACTCTTAACACACCATCCCCCCGAGAGCCAGACATACTCATCCCCTTTTCAACGACCCCCTGCAGCAGCCCAGGTGTGAAACCCCCCATACAGAATGTCAGTCACTGTGTAAAACTTTTATTTTCTTAAAGACTGTGACTCTAAAAGGCAAATTTGTGATTTTAACACTTTTTAGTGACACTCTGCAGATTTGTGTGTAATTCTCTCACAAAGGAACTGTAAGATACACTTGTATGTATGCAAAACCTTAAACATTTTTGAAAATAAAATACTTTGTCTGAATACATTTTCTTTAAAGGCACTTTTGATTTTAATGCTATTTCAATGGAGCAATCCAGTTTTGTTGACATCAATGCTTTATTCTCTTTTCTTGTGTTACTAAGATACTTTTAGTTACACTTTAATGGATGCAAAACTTTATAACCGAGTAAAATATTCATTAATTTGTAAGGAATCCGTTTTCTTTATGTTTCTCTAAAAGGCAAGTTTGTGATTTTAACACTGTTTCGATGAAACACAGCAGTCTTGATAACTTGACTTGACTAACATTACTTTTTTTAAATATATGTTTTTTAGATGCTTTACTTTGATTTCTTTCATGTTATTTTTAACACAACATTACTTTTTTCATATTTTTTCAACATACTGTGATATTTTGTTTTTGTCTTTCTCTCCTTTTTCCATTATATTTTTTTGAAAAACTACATAGTGATTTCTAGCAAAAATACAACATGCAACTAATACATTATACAATATTACGACTTTTTGCGATATTTTCAACACAATATACTTGTACCTTTTTTTTTTTTTTGTAGGGCTTCAAGATATTTTGCATGTCATGCATAAACACGGTGTCATCTTTCTTGAAACTGACGTGCTGTCCGTTTTACAAACAAGTTATGTTTCTGCTTCTTCATCCTCTGAATTTTCCTCCCCCGTCCCTCTTCCTTCAGCCATCACAACAACAATCAAGGTGGATCTGTGAAATGAAACACCTCTTCCCAAAGCGTGACTTCCCTATTGAGGGCATGCGTCTAGGGCAGTAGGGTCTAAATCGAATGGCCAGATATACTAACATGCAGAACGTACGGTATGTTTGAAAAAGACTAACCATTTATCCAGTTCAAGCTGTCTTTAAGATGTGACATCGCGCTCTGACTATTTCCCGTAAAATCGTGACAAACTATTACTTATTCTTAAATTTGACCTCTTGCTGCATGGTTGAAAATGATAGATGAAAAAGAACTTTTTTTAAAAAGAGTCAATTCGTACGGCGACCGTAGAAAACTAGCCATGGATCTGAGAAAAACCAAGTCTGATGTAGCCTCCCCTTATTATCACCACGATAACGGATATGGGCTTAATGACTGGATGTTACAAAGTAGGGGAGAGGATGTTCCCGAAGAAGAGCTTTCCTCTATATCATATCCATGTAAGGTCTTTAGGACAAAAGAGGACCATGATAACATGACATATGAAGAATATCTTTCTTTAAAATATGGTATTATAGATAACCTTTATAGAAACAGTATATCTCATACCACTCGCCAAGATCGCAAACGACATTTAGCAGAAAAGAAAAGCAAAAGTAAAGAAAACCGAAGAAAAAGCAAAAGCAAAATGAAAAGGAGAAGAAAAATGAAAAGCAAACGCAGAATGCAAATGAAAAGAAAAGAGGCAATAGGACGGAAAACGAAAAAGACAAAAAGAAGGAAGGTGAAAAGAAAAAGGAACAAAATGAAGAAATTTCAACTAGAGGATGGTTTTGTGGAGCCATTACCGGATCATAATAATCTTATAGATCATCTACCGCTAACCTACTGCTGCGAATGTGTTGAACAAATACCAAAAGCAATGGCAGAGCTTTGCTTCAATATAATGAGAGAAAAAGCACGATACTATGGAATTGCCCAAATTGGCGACAGTGCCAGAACATGTATTAAAAGACTGTTGGAGGATCTCTATTCTAGTGATCAGTTTATCGTTCAATTCACACTGCCCAAGTAGATGTATGTTTCGTTTACAATACTATTACTATATATGAAAGCAAAAATAAAACACATTTTCATTTTGTAATGGTTGTTTAATTGAAAACACAACATTCAACACATTTTCAGAAAAACACATTACATTTTACCAAGTTAATGTCGTAGTACATACAAGGTAATAGACTTAACGATTTGCACTGCTGCTTCTCTCCGCGTTTCATTTACAGTGATCGGTTTATCGTTCAATTCACAATGCCCAAGTAGATGTTTAGGGGTCTCTTGGAAGTATACAAATTAGGGGTGTAACGGTTCACAGAAGTCACGGTTCGGTTCATACCGCGGTTTGGGGGTCACGGTTCGGTACGGGTTCGGTACAACAAGAAAAAGCAAAAAAAAGTCCCAAATGCATAATCTTTTTTTGCTGTTATTTATTTTTAACAGTAGTGCAAGTTTTGATATGAAAATAAGGAACTCTGACATTTGGAATCATTAACTGTATTACACAGTTAAAAACAAACCACAAACAGTAACACACACACACACTCAGATGGCCATATTATTTATAATGGCTGATGTCAAACAAAAAGGTTAAATAAGCTGTACAACTAAAAAGAATGTCTTGAAAATATTAAAATAAGAAAGTGTTTCAATCACAATCAATAAAAGGCAATACAGAACTGTATAACATCTCCTGATGTAAAAATATAAAATAAATACAATGATAAATATAAAATAAAATCTGTACCTTTAGGAGCAATGTCTAACATGTGTAATTAACTTGTGAGTGTGTGAGGCCATTATGCCTAAATAAAGGTACTCAAGCTTTACTCTATTTTCAAGTTTTTCTTGAAAAAGATGAGTTTGTCTACGTTGTCAGTAGTGAGGGCAGATCTGTTGGCGGTAACTATGTCACCTGCCGTCGAGAAAACCCTCTCGCTGGGGACTGAGACTGACTCGGATGTGATTGAGCATGTTTGACGTGTTACCACTAGCATACCGCATCGCTGTCGAACAACGCCGACACACCATCCTTGTCCGATCCACAACTCGCAACCCATCATTGTTGTAGTCCACAGGGAACCCAAAATGTTCCCACCCTTTATATATACAGTCTATGGTTCCCACACAGCTGATTTAAAAGAAGCAGGTGGGTCTTCTAGCTCTTGTGTGTTGTGTGAACTCGCCAAAATAACTTTTCTTCTTCATGTATGCAGATTATTATCATCTGATATTTGGGAAGTGTGTTACATTTGAAATGGCAGAAAGTCTAGTTGCAACTTCCAGATATTAAAAGAGGCCCCTTGAGTTTCTCTGGAAATTATCAATAGTAGCAGTTAAGTGAATACTGTTTAAACAATACCTGTGTTTGTGTTTTGTATTGGTTTCTCTGTTTTATCCTTTCATAAAGGTGAGGACTAAAACTTGCTCAAACATTCTGGGGTGCTTGGAGTTAACAGGTTGTATTGCCCTGTGGGGGAGGTGTAGATGGCAGGGTGAGAGTTGGATGAGAGTTCCTTCTGCTTAAGATCTCCAGTATGTCATGTTTCAGGGAAGTCATCATATCTTGAATAGTATATGTGTGTGTTTGATTACTTTGTATTCATATGAGGGTATTAATATGTATTATCTTTGTGAACAAAGGGATACAGCTCAGGCCTCTGGAATGTGCAGGAAAGTGTGTGTGTGAAAGTCTATGCAGGAAAGTGAGATAACGGACGCCAGATACATTTTATTACCCTCTCAGGGACACTTGTTTATTATCCTGGCTGGCTCGTGCTGATTCGCTAAGAAAAGTCATCTTTTACATCTTCCAATGAGATAGACTGACTCGGCTCCTCCGGTGATTTTTGGGTATAAAAGTTGGGTTTGAAGTTAGTTCATTCTCTTTTGCTGGCTGGCTGGCTCATATGATCATCAGGTAAAATCGGGATCCCAAAGATAACTGTATTGAATTTGTACTGTATTTGATTGTATTGCATTGTCATATTACCATTAAAGTAGATTATTGTTTAACGGTTACGTGGTAGCTCTGGATTCCTTCCTGTGTTATAACCAGCTTGAATAAGGACGCGCGGAGGTTTTGAAAAGCGGACAAGATATCCCTTTTAATCTCTATCAGTTTGGTGACCCGACGTCGAACAATGCTGAGGAAGGATCCAGAACGACCGGAATAGGTCGAGGGCAAACGCTTTCCAACATCTCAGACAATCAGCAGGCCTGCACAACTCTCTACAAATAAGGTTCGCAGACGACTGTTTTGAAAGTCAAAAGTCTGTAATTGGATACGCTAAAAAGTTAGGATTGTCTGTGGACGTTACACGGTGTTTTTAAAGTTTAAATGGAATATACAATGCATATTTTACTATGTTAGGAAAGTTATATACAAAACGAGAACGTTGATCGCCAGGTAGACGGAAAGTCCTGCGTAACGTAAATAGAGCGGTTTGGCGTGGATCTGCAGGTAGTTTTATTCCTGGAGTGGCGTAGAGACGGTGCAGTTTGTAGGTTGCGAGGTTTCAGTCCTGCACTGCAAAACCTGGAAACCCGATATTTAAGATCGGGTCGCCGTTTAAAACTGAGATGACAGACCTCGGCTGAAAAAAGCTAAATAGGCCAGAAGTCTGTTATATGTTAAAATCGAGGGAGAGAACGCGAACCTCACCAAAAGTGTGACGGGGACCGGCTCTTGTTTCCTTTTGACTGTAAACTTAATTTGAAAAGCTAACGTGTGATGAAGGTTACGTCACATTATAGAAGCTGGACAAACTGTACGGGGAATAAATCTGTGTGATTTTTACCTAAAAATACCTGTGTGGGCGGTTGTCTGCAGAGCTCGAAAAATGCACTCAGAAGGGTGAAGCTCATTTGTGGTCTGCTGCTGCCATCTAGTGGCTAAAAGGGGGTAACACCCCTTTGACATTTCCATATGGTTTAGCTTCGAGCGTGGAGTTTAATCATTACATTGCTGGCCGGTATTGAAGACGGGAAGCACGTTAATAGTAACAACGACAATAGCCCAGTATATTAATACAAGTGAACACGTCAGATGAAGAGATGCGAAGTCATAATGGTAGAATACCATGTGTTTAAGAAAGCCCCCTTTCTCCACATTTCTGCTCTAATTGCTGGACATTGCTCTGGAAAATGGATGCTGAGCGTTGAATTTAAAGCAAGGAGTGAAGGATCAACAAGTGATCTGAAGTTGGAGTGAATAACATTGAAAATTAATGGGTCAATGTGTGATTTGAGGTGGTGGATATTGAAATAAATAAGATACTATAATTTGTTGTTTTTAGCATTGAGGGATACAGTTACGTCACATCGTGGTTTTTATGAGGAGTTTTGAGAACTGATTGTTACTATTGCAGGGCATTGTGAATTTCATGGTATTTGTCATTAACTGGGAATTGTACTTAATCGTATTTCAGAAGAATTTAATTACATACAGAAACGTTGAGGGAAAGTAAAAGGAGATTTACTGAGTATATGAAGTACATAGAGGTTAAGGTTCCATTCAAATTAAATATGATAGTGGATTATTCCACCTAGATTAGACATAAAAAGAGGATAATTTGTTAAACATTAAAGAACAAACTCACTGTAAGAAATATACATTGTAATGTTATTTAGGAGTTGTGTTGATCATACCACAGTGACTCTAAGGTGGTGGTTGTTTAATGTAGATAGGAAACTGAAAACGCAAACAATTCACCAAAATTGTGTTTTTAAGTTTGTGAAGAAAGAGTAGAAAGTACGCAGAAGGTTTTGTAAGTTTGTCAGACAGAGAGAGAGACAGAGAGAGAGACAGAGAGAGAGACAGAGAGAGAGACAGAAGGACACAGAGAGAGACACAGAGAGAGACAAGGAAATATGATCAAATGATAGGATATGAGGTGTTACATTTTTTATTAAAGCCAGACTACAAGTCGTATGGTTTAATTTTTATTGAACTCAGTCTAGTCAGTTACACAATCTTGTGTAAGACAAATCAGTGTTCTTTTGTCACATTTTGAATTACGTAAGATTTCATTTTGCTAAATCAATTTATCTATGTTGTAGATGGAGGTTGGTGTTTGCTAACATTTTTAGGAACGAAATAGGCCTACACTTGGGTCAAATTACATTACTGTGATCTGATTAGTGTGCTCTGCAACTTTACAATTGTTGCTAGATAGCAGTGGGATTTTTTGAATGCGGAGGGGTTCTTTCATAGTGTGTGGAATATGCGATGCTGGAAACATGTGGGTGTTGAGAAACTTAGTTTGGGTAAATATGTCACAATGGATGAAACGATTATTAGAGGGAGTTTATGTAATATCATTAGTAGACATTAATTGTGTTGTTTGGATGGCATTTCACTACTAAGACAGATAGTATGATTAGAAAGAGACGGAGTGAAAAGGGTTGGATTTATTTAGCCTCAGTGTGCTAGTATTTCTATAGGTTATGCGTCCCGAGACCTGGACTCTCTCTCTCTGCATGTCAGACGGCTAAGACCCCGATCCGCTTAAGCAATCAAAGGCCTAACCCAACAGGAGACTCCTCCTTCTCAGTGAACCAGAGCTGAACCAACAACAACAATAAGAACTGCATCCAGAACTATCTCCACCTGTGGCATCCAGAACCAAACAGCTTGCTGACAGGCAGAGATCTATCAGTCCCTCAAACAGAGCAAAGTGTGGGACATGAGAGCAGAATCCGCCCTCCATAAAGCAGCAGAGAGACTGTGAAGGAGGAGATGAAGTGCAAAGCAGTGCAAGAACAGTGGCATGATGGGGGCTGCAGATGTAGCTGGGCAGATGGCTGCCTCAAAGAGTGACAGCTGATGGACAAAGGGGGAGGAGTCAGAATCAGGGGACTTGGCCGAGAATGTGAGGTGGCCAGGGATCACGGCTTGAGATAAACCAGAGGAGAGGAGAAGGGAATCAACGGGAATGAGTGAGTTTACACATAAACACACTTATAAGCGCACATTTAAAGAACTTGAATTGACTTGATAAATAAGTGAAGATAAAAAGTTGTATTAACCATGAATTAATCAATGGGTAAATTGTAAATAGCAGTAAAGGGGAAACTATTAAAGTAAAATGAGAATCATCCTAAAACACACTGAGGGAGAAGGGAGATACATGACAGAATATAACCATATTCTTCAATCTTTTCATCATGTTAACAAATCATTAATGTTAAAGGGAGAGCTAGTGCCAAGCCAGATATGGTATTCCAATCTAAAGTATTGATTTCACCATTGTGCCATAGTTATTACCAGAGGAGGGCTTTAAGATGGAAATATGAAATGACTTCTGTTTTTAAATCCTTGATAAAGGAGGGAGTAATTGTTGCATGGTCGGACACCCGATGTTCCACACACTGCTAAAGAGTTTAACATTGTTTTTTAGGTGGACCAGAATTGAAGATGAGCTATGAAATGCATAGCAGAGCCACACAGATCCTAGTAATGGTTTGACACAAGATAATAGTGATGTACACAAGTTTCTGAAATAGATCTATTAGACATTTTAATACTAATTAGGTGTAAATGAATTGCAGTAGTAGTACTATAAGGAAGTGACATTTTTCGATAACACTTTTCAGGGAATGTGGGGAACAGCTGTTCCGATTAAAAGTTAGAGATATCTGGAAAATTATAGTTGTGGTCGTGAATTGATTGATGATGGCGCTCCATATATAACAGATTTTTGTAGACAAAGGATACTGGCCTATGCTGAAATATCAAAGTCTCTGCAGAGCACACACATGGCCAAAAAGACTGAGACCAACTGACCTCTGACCCTGACCGACAGTGTAACTTGGGAAGGCACTGTCAATGACTGACTCTGGGGTGAATCTGACCAGACCAAGACTTTGCAACCTGACAGACGGTGTGAGTGTGGATGAATGCCGGCATGTGATCAGTGTAACTGCATGGTTCTAAAACAATAACTAACCAAGCATGTTTTTGGACTAACATATTATTACCCGTTTCTAATCTACTTGATGATATTTTACTCCCACAGGAGGTGGCAGTTTGCAGAATGTGAAACTCAAACTAAAACATGAAGATTCTGTTTCTTTTAGGACTGAAGGATGGAGAGAAACACTTCATCTCACTGAAGTGTTTACTGTGGAAATGATGGATGTACATTTGGGAAAATGTTTGGCATTTTCTTATAATCCATGGTTACACATGAGGTTCATGTGTAAAAAGGGGGAGTGTAAAATTCACAATGTACATTTTTCATTTAGGGACTGAAAGGAACCTGCTGCCCCAACTCAATTGTTCAATCTGACCATTGATTGACAGTTTTAGAATGGACCTGCTCCATATCTGGGGATAAGATACTGTTTGATGAATGTTGACATGTTTCTAATATTGATTGAGTTATAACAGGTAACACAGATGCAGAATCAGTAGCCAAGGGGCTGCTGTAAGTTGACCGGTGAGTAATGTTTCAACAGGTATTAAAGTAACTGAGGTTTGAAATGTAGAAAGAACATATTACAGTTAAAGCTAAAACATAGTAATGTAATGAGACATAATTTAATTTAGACAGCATCATGTAACTAGCCTGGTAAAGAAGTAAAAGCCATAGACTCTATTGTTTAGGTCATTATGGGGATATACATTTCATCTAAATTCATAATAGAAAGACATTTGATGACAGTTTGTTGGAATTCTGTATTCATTTTTCAGCTTGATAATATCTCAGCACTGACAGGAAGAAGCAGTATCACCAGGAAATCATTCACTTTGTCAGTAACATGGTTTTGGTTGTTTTTGAATCCATAACATTAGTGTGTTTCTTTACCAGAAACATTAGCAGTTCATATTATATTTAGATTTTAAATAGGATCTCAGGGATTTCATTTAAAAATAAACACAGATGCTTGTCAGAAATTCAGAGCTATTGAAATATGTTATTTAGTTCACCTAGAGATGTGGGGGTTTTACTTTTAGTATTTTTATCCAAGTATTGAGATTCTGAAGCTGCACTGGCAGATAGGAGGGCCCCGGAGCCCGGAGCGTAGGCTTGAGGGATTTGTATCAGATTTCTCCACACAGGTTGGTGATGCCAAAGGGGGACCCAGGAGGCCGACACAGCGGAGTTCGTCTGGCTGAAGGTCATCAGGACAAAGTGGCTCAACCCCAGGCTCTCCGGCTCCGACCGAGTGACCCAGCGGATCTCTCATGCCGTCCGCGTGGGAGGAAAGGGGGACAGCGCGTACCACGGGAGCCAGTGTGCGGCGGGGAAACCACCTGCTAGGACCGGGGACGACATCAGGACGGACGTGGCCCTCGCAGAGGAGGTCGACTCGGAAGCAGCCATCAGTGGACTGGACGACAACGACCTCGAGGACATCCTTACAGCAGACGATTAGGAAGCGGCTGTCAGCGGGCTGGGGGACTTGTCGAGGCAGCAGAGGAGTCTACTTCTCTCTGATCAGTTCCACCAGTGAAGGGAAAGCCGCATCTCCCCCTCCCTATCAGAGGGGGGGGGGGAGGAGATGGTTCCTACACTGCCATGGAGAGTGGTGTTCTGTTCTCAAAGATTTCAAGTACTTTGGGTCTCAGTTTCTGATAGATTTATACAATATTGGGGGACAGACACAGTGGAAAGGAATGACAGTAGTTAAGTTTCAAGGGCCTTGTGTAAGTTGGTCTCTTTAGAGAGAGACCAAAAGGGGGATTGCAGATTATTATCATCTGATATTTGGGAAGTGTGTTACATTTGAAATGGCAGAAAGTCTAGTTGCAACTTCCAGATATTAAAAGAGGCCCCTTGAGTTTCTCTGGAAATTATCAATAGTAGCAGTTAAGTGAATACTGTTTAAACAATACCTGTGTTTGTGTTTTGTATTGGTTTCTCTGTTTTATCCTTTCATAAAGGTGAGGACTAAAACTTGCTCAAACATTCTGGGGTGCTTGGAGTTAACAGGTTTTATTGCCCTGTGGGGGAGGTGTAGATGGCAGGGTGAGAGTTGGATGAGAGTTCCTTCTGCTTAAGATCTCCAGTATGTCATGTTTCAGGGAAGTCATCATATCTTGAATAGTATATGTGTGTGTTTGATTACTTTGTATTCATATGAGGGTATTAATATGTATTATCTTTGTGAACAAAGGGATACAGCTCAGGCCTCTGGAATGTGCAGGAAAGTGTGTGTGTGAAAGTCTTTGCAGGAAAGTGAGATAACGGACGCCAGATACATTTTATTACCCTCTCAGGGACACTTGTTTATTATCCTGGCTGGCTCATGCTGATTCGCTAAGAAAAGTCATCTTTTACATCTTCCAATGAGATAGACTGACTCGGCTCCTCCGGTGATTTTTGGGTATAAAAGTTGGGTTTGAAGTTAGTTCATTCTCTTTTGCTGGCTGGCTGGCTCATATGATCATCAGGTAAAATCGGGATCCCAAAGATAACTGTATTGAATTTGTACTGTATTTGATTGTATTGCATTGTCATATTACCATTAAAGTAGATTATTGTTTAACGGTTACTTGGTAGCTCTGGATTCCTTCCTGTGTTATAACCAGCTTGAATAAGGACGCGCGGAGGTTTTGAAAAGCGGACAAGATATCCCTTTTAATCTCTATCATGTATTGTGTTCGTTTTGTTCTTGTTCTTCATTTGTTATTTACGGGCGGCTGGCTTTTAGGCGCAATACTGCCCCCTGGATTATAGTGTAATACTGCCCTGAGTGACAGACTTTTTTCCCCACTCGTAAAAAAAAGGCGTATTCGCCGTGTGACTGCATGTGCCGAACCGTGACGTCCGAACCGTGACGGTCCGGGACGAATACGGATACCGTTACACCCCTAATACGAATGCTTTTTTTATATCAGATAAATGCATTAACATCACATGCAAATTCTCTATCCTTTCACCCGCAACGATTATAATCTGCTTTGCTTCTTCTTCGGTTTCACCATTATTAGCTCTGAATGTAATCCTTTCTGGGGCTTCTTGTGCTTCTTGGGGTCTGTTGAATACCTGGCATAGGATTTGTTTAGCTGTAAGGACAGGTACCATATAATTGTCTTCAAAATAATAATAATAATAATAGCTTTGATTTATATAGCGCCTTTCAAGGGACCCAAGGTCGCTTTACAGGTAATAGGGCAAAAACAAACATAACAAAACAAAAAAAGCTTTGTCTATGTCGTCACACGTTTTGGCGTATCCTTCGATGTAATGACAACCGATACTAGAATAGAGATCCTCCAACAGTCTTTTAATACATGTTCTGGCACTGTCGCCAATTAGGGCAATTCCATAGTATCGTGCTTTTTCTCTCATTATATTGAAGCAAAGCTCTGCCATTGCTTTTGGTATTTGCTCAACACATTCGCAGCAGTCGGTTAGCGGTAGATGATCTATAAGATTATTATGATCCGGTAATGGCTCCACAAAACCATCCTCTAGTTGACATTTCTTCATTTTGTTCCTTTTTCTTTTCACCTTCCTTCTTTTTGACTTTTTCGTTTTCCGTCCTATTGCCCCTTTCCTTTTCATTTGCATTCTGTGTTTGCTTTTCATTTTTCTTCTCCTTTTCATTTTTCTTTTTCTTCGGTTTTCTTTACTTTTTCTTTTCTTTTCTGCTAATTGTCATTTGCGATCTTGGCGAGTGGTATGAGATATATTGTTTCTATAAAGGTTATCTATAATACCATCTTTTAAAGAAAGATATTCTTCATATGTCATGTTATCATGGTCCTCTTTTGTCCTAAAGACCTTACATGGATATGATATAGAGGAAAGCTCTTCTTCGGGAACATCCTCTCCCCTACTTTGTAACATCCAGTCATTAAGCCCATATCCGTTATCCTGGTGATAATAAGGGGAGGCTACATCAGACTTGGTTTTTCTCAGATCCATGGCTAGTTTTCAACGGTCGCCGTACGAATTGACTCTTTTTTTAAAAAGTTCTTTTTCATCTATCATTTTCAACCATGCAGCAAGAGGTCAAATTTAAGAATAAGTAATAGTTTGTCACGATTTTACGGGAAATAGTCAGAGCGCGATGTCACATCTTAAAGACAGCTTGAACTGGATAAATGGTTAGTCTTTTTCAAACATACCGTACGTTCTGCATGTTAGTATATCTGGCCTATCGATTTAGACCCTACTGCCCTAGACGCATGCCCTCAATAGGGAAGTCACGCTTTGGGAAGAGGTGTTTCATTTCACAGATCCACCTTGATTGTTGTTGTGATGGCTGAAGGAAGAGGGACGGGGGAGGAAAATTCAGAGGATGAAGAAGCAGAAACATAACTTGTTTGTAAAACGGACAGCACGTCAGTTTCAAGAAAGATGACACCGTGTTTATGCATGACATGCAAAATATCTTGAAGCCCTACAAAAAAACAAAAAAAAGGTACAAGTATATTGTGTTGAAAATATCGCAAAAATTCGTGATATTGTATAATGTATTAGTTGCATGTTGTATTTTTGCTAGAAATCACTATGTAGTTTTTCAAAAAATATAATGGAAAAAGGAGAGAAAGACAAAAACAAAATATCACAGTATGTTGAAAAAATATGAAAAAAGTAATGTTGTGTTAAAAATAACATGAAAGAAATCAAAGTAAAGCATCTAAAAAACATATATTTAAAAAAAGTAATGTTAGTCAAGTCAAGTTATCAAGACTGCTGTGTTTCATCGAAACAGTGTTAAAATCACAAACTTGCCTTTTAGAGAAACATAAAGAAAACGAATTCCTTACAAATTAATGAATATTTTACCCGGTTATAAAGTTTTGCATCCATTAAAGTGTAACTAAAAGTATCTTAGTAACACAAGAAAAGAGAATAAAGCATTGATGTCAACAAAACTGGATTGCTCCATTGAAATAGCATTAAAATCAAAAGTGCCTTTAAAGAAAATGTATTCAGACAAAGTATTTTATTTTCAAAAATGTTTAAGGTTTTGCATACATACAAGTGTATCTTACAGTTCCTTTGTGAGAGAATTACACACAAATCTGCCGAGTGTCACTAAAAAGTGTTAAAATCACAAAACTTGCCTTTGAGAGAAACAGTCTTTAAAAAAAAGACATGATCAAGGGGGCATTAAGATCTTTAAACTATTAATACCCTCTTCAAAGAGACTTCCTTGTAGTTAATAAAATAATTAAAACATTAGTTCACAAAAGTCAGATTCCTACAAAGATACATAACAGACGCAGGGAAATAATTCTTTAACGAAGTTTTTCAAGCCTTATTGAAGAAACGAGGTATTGCACATTATGCAACAGCCAGTGCTATCCGCAGAGGAGGAAGAACCTCCGAGTGCCCCGCTTACGAAGAAAATAATAAGGAGAGTTAGAAATATTAAGTCCCAGATGGTTACATTTTACCCCCTAAACCATTTGTATTATATTTTTGTTTTCCTAATAAAGACAGAGTCACCTGAATTAATTTTGTCTCCAGACCTTTTTTTTTTCTACATTTTGTAACAATCTTTAAACATTTGTAGAGAACAAACACTGTGGTTAAAATGAGTGTCTTTATGACGTCTCTCACACCGTCGGTATTTTTCACAAAATTCGTTACATCAGCATCATTTTTTATCACATCATCTTGATACAGAGATAACACATTTTCGTAAGACAACCCAGACGCTCTTTTACATAGGTAGAAAACACAATGCTTTTCTTTGAGGGGTCCTTAGTTTTAAATGATCTGGTGAGGAGGGTGTGACTTGTTATGTTGAGTGGGAGGCGGAGTCCTCTGCAAAAGTGAGAGTCTTTTTCACCAGTATAATGTCCATCGATGTCCGACTCTGTTTAAAAAGTTCTTTAAGCTTTGTAGCTTTTTCATCTATCATTTCCAACCAAGCAGTCAGAGGCACCCGCAAGGATGTCTGAAAAACCCTGCATGTAGAGTTGAAATACTCCAAAACAAAATCATCAGAGGGGTCCTTCCCCAGCGTCACCAAACGGCTTGCGCGGTAATACCATCGCCCCGATGGTCCGCTTTTAGTTTCCCAGACGGTGCCGGTCAGGACTCTTCTCACTTCTGGCGGCGGGGGAATATCTTCTTCCTCTTCCTCCACATTGAGGGGCAGCGGTGAAAACTCTTCTTTGATCTCGCATGCTGTCTGCGTTTCTTTGCTTTTTACTGCAAATATCTTGTACACCGCTGGTTCCACTACTTCTTCCGATACAGTGGTTGCGTGGAGATCTCTGGAAGATATTGAAGATTATTATCATCTGATATTTGGGAAGTGTGTTATATTTGAAATGGCAGAAAGTCTTGTTGCAACTTCCAGATATTAAAAGAGGCCCCTTGAGTTTCTCTGGAAATTATCAATAGTAGCAGTTAAGTGAATACTGTTAAAACAGTACCTGTGTTTGTGTTTTGTATTGATTTCTCTGTTTTATCCTTTCATAAATGTGAGGACTAAAACTTGCTCAAACATTCTGGGGTGCTTGGAGTAAACAGGTTTTATTGCTCTGTGGGGGAGGTGTAGGTAAGCAGGACAGTGGGTTAGGGGGATGAGAGTACCTTCTGCTTAAGATCTCCAGTATGTCATGTTTCAGGGAAGTCTACATATCTTGAATATTATATGTGTGTGTTTAATTACTTTGTATAAATAATGGGAGTAAGATGTGAGCAAGAGAATATTCTTTAGACCCAACTCAGGTCTCTGGAATGTGCAGAAAAATGTGTGTGTGGAAGTCTATGCAGGAAAGTGAGATAACGGACACCAGATATATTTTACTACCATCTCAGAGACACTTGTTTATTATCCTGGCTGGCTCGCGCTGATTCGCTAAGAAAAGCCATCTTTTGCATCTCCCAATGAGATGACTTGAAAAGATGACCAGCTGACCCAACCCCTCCTGTTTTGTTTTCTGCATGTAAGCCTGTTCTATCTGTTGGTTCTTTCTCTTTTGCTCCTGCCGTCAAGATGAGAAGTTCTCCCGGCATTTGGACCAGAGCAGGGGGTGGGCCTACCCCTTTGGAGAAGTGTATTTGTATTCTTACCGTTTATCATTAAAGCAGATTATTGTTTAACCCCTATCCTGGTTGTTTTGGGTTTCCCTTCTTTTAAAGCAAACTCATATATGATCGGCGCGGAGCAGAGATATCTGCCACAACAATTTGGTGAGACCCCGACGTGATGACGTCATGACGTGAGGACGTGCCGATGTGGTGACGTCATGAGTAAGTTTTTTTTAGAGGAAAACACTAGCAGCCAGCGGATGGAGGGAGATGGCCTGGAATAATCTGTGACAACTAAAACCAGGATCCTAAAATTGAAAGGTAAAACGGACGCCTGTTTCTATCGAAGATCTGTAAATTGGCTAAGCTAAATTTTAGAGTTGTCAAAGATATTTCCAAGTGTCATTTACGGTAAAGAATGCAATGCATAGTTTAGTATAGGTAGGTAAAGTTATAAAATAAATAAAGCAACGGTTAAAAGCTTCGTAGATTTTTCAGAATCGTACGGCTGACTCGTTAGCTACACGTGAAGCAGCGGAGTATTTCAGCGTCAGGGTATTGAGTCTCTGGCGGCTGGAAGGGTATGGAGTCCCTACGCCTAGTGGAGGTATCGAGTCCCCACAGGGTATATTTAGCTGGTGGGAGTCAAGTAGATTATAAGAGTCTCTATCCGTGATAAAACTGAATAATGCTTTCCAGGGTCATAGGAGCCTGCAATTGTATTATATGTAAAAAATCCAAGAGCAGAAACGCGAACTTCAAAAGCCATTGAAATTAACGGATTTCTCACTGTCTTGTTCTGTGGGGTTAACGCCCATTCTGTTGAAAGAAATATTGCATCTTAAAAGCTGAGCAGACAGCGTGGAGGATATATTTATGTGCTTTTGAATAAATAGAATATATTATTGAACATAGAATGGCCTAAGTCAGATAAAGAAATGCGAAGTCATAATGGTAGAATACCATGGGTTTAAGAAAGCCCCCCTTTCTCCACATTTCTGCTCTAATTGCTGTGCAGCAGCCCGGAGCCAGACTGCTTGTTAATGTCTGGAAAATGGTTGCTGAGCGTTGAATTTAAAGCAAGGAGTGAAAGATCAACGAGTGATCTGAAGTTGGAGGGAATAACATTGAAAATTAATACATCAATGTGTGATTTGAGGTGGTAGATATTGAAATAAATAAGAAACTATAATGTGTTGTTTTTAGCATAGTTTGTGTGGGACACAGTTATGTCACATTGTGGTTTTAATGAGAAGTTTTGAGAACTGGTTGTTACTTTTGCATTGCATTGTGAATTTCGTGGTATTTGTCATTAACTGAGAATTGTACTTAATCATATTTCAGAGGAATTTAATTACATACAGAAACGTTGAGGGAAAGTAAAAAGAGATTTACTGAGTATATGAAGTACATAGAGGTTAAGGTTCGATTCAACTTAAATATGATAGTGGATTATTCCACCTAGATTAGACATAAAAAGAGGATAATTTGTTAAACATTAAATAACAAACTCACTGTAAGAAATATACATTGTAATGTTATTTAGGAGTTGTGTTGATCATACCACAGTGACTCTGAGTTGGTGGTTGTTTAATGTAGATAGGAAACTGAAAACGCAAACAATTCACCACAATTGTGTTTTTAAGTTTGTGAAGAAAGAGTAGAAAGTAAACAGAAGGTTTTGTAAGTTTGTCAGTCAGAGAGAAGCTGTTAAATGTTAAAACACAGAGGTGATTGATGAGAGAGGCTTGTTGACAGGAGCAGGCAGCTGCAAAGAGAGAGACAGAGAGAGAGAGAGAGAGAGAGACAAGGAACTATGATCAAATGATAGGATATTAGGTGTTACATTTTTATTGAAGCCAGACTACAAGTCGTATGGTTTAATTTTTATTGAACTCAGTCTCCAAGCAGTGTGGTTTATATCTGCACATGTGTTGAGTGATCCCCTCCCCTTCCCCCACTCACATGAGGCCAGTGCTATACTGCTAAGCTAGTTGGCCAGCAAGTTGGCATACTAGATGGTGAAATAGTTGGAGTAAAGATGTACACGAACAAGGAGAGTAGATTAAGTTGTTTTGTTTTTCATGCTTTTCACCAAGGCTCATTTGAATTGTTATTATTTTAATGTAGTGTTGTTTTGAGTTATATTTCTAAAACTATAATGTACCCACACGCATGTGGTTTCTTTGTCACAGTTCATTTTAAAGTCAGCCACCTTATGGCTAGATCTCATCTCTGAGAGTCCATTGTGTTAATGTTAAGAGCTCCTTTTGTTCTTCAGGCCACATGAGGTCAAGAGTCATTCTGTTAGACCACAATCTTGTGTAAGACAAATCAGTGTTCTTTTGTCACATTTTGAATTACATAAGATTTCATTTTGCTAAATCAATTTATCTATAAATGTTGTAGATGGCGTTTGGTGTTTGCTAACATTTTTAGGAACGAAATAGGCCTACACTTGGGTCAAATTACATTACTGTGATCTGATTAGTGTGCTCTGCAACTTTACAATTGTTGCTAGATAGCAGTGGGATCTTTGAATGCGGAGGGGTTCTTTCATAGTGTGTGGAATATGCGATGCTGGAAACATGTGGGTGTTGAAAAACTTAGTTTGGGTAAATATGTCACAATGGATGAAACGATTATTAGAGGGAGTTTTTGTAATATCATTAGTAGACATTAATTGTGTTGTTTGGATGGCATT
Source organism: Pogonophryne albipinna (assembly GCA_028583405.1). Taxonomy (NCBI): domain Eukaryota; kingdom Metazoa; phylum Chordata; class Actinopteri; order Perciformes; family Artedidraconidae; genus Pogonophryne; species Pogonophryne albipinna. Next base: position 3,215,921 of record CM053259.1, on the reverse strand, counting down.
TAACTACTAAGACAGATAGTATGATTAGAAAGAGACGGAGTGGAAAGGGTTGGATTTATTTAACCTCAGTGTGCTAGAATTTCTATAGGTAATGCGTCCCGAGACCTGGACTCTCTCTCTCTGCATGTCAGACGGCTAAGACCCCGATCCGCTTGAGCAATCAAAGGCCTAACCCAACAGGAGACTCCTCCTTCTCAATAGACCAGACAGAGAACCAGAGCTGAACCAACAACAACAATAAGAACTGCATCCAGAACTATCTCCACCTGTGCCATCCAGAACCAAACAGCTTGCTGACAGGCAGAGATCTATCAGTCCCTCAGACAGGGCATGAAGTTCCAAGCTGAGCCACAAGATTTGGCACAAGAGCAAAGTGTGAGACATGAGAGCAGAATCCGCCCTCCATAAAGCAGCAGAGAGACTGTAAAGGAGGAGATTAAATGCAAAGCAGTTCAAGAACCGTGGCATGATGGGGGCTGCAGATGTAGCAGGGCAGATGGCTGCCTCAAAGAGTTACAACAGCTGATGGATAAAGGGGGAGGAGTCAGAATCAGAGGAGATGGTCGAGCAGAATGTGCGGTGGCCGGGGTCGCGGCTTGAGATAAACCAGAGGAGAGGAGAAGGGAATCAACAGGAATGAGTGAGTTTACACATAAACACACTTATTATAAGCGCACATTTAAAGAACTTGAATTGGCTTGATAAATAAGTGAAGATAAAAAGTTGTATTAACCATGAATTAATCAATTGGTAAATTAAAAATAGCAGTAAAGAGGAAACTATTAAAGTAAAAATAAGAATCATCCTAAAACACACTGAGGGATAAAGGGGGATACATGACATTATATAACCATATTCTTCAATCTTTTCATCATGTTAACAAATCATTCTTCAAGAGATTTTTATTCACTTGTGAATAAAGTAGTGATCTTAGTTGTTACAATGTTGAACACCATTAAAGGGATAGTTTTAGGAACCGCTCTATAAGACAAACCTTTATTTGTATGGACAAGGTTAAAGGGAGAGCTGGTGCCAAGCCAAATATAGTATTCCAATCTATAAATTATTGATTTCACCATTGTGCCATGGTTATTACCATAGGAGGGCTTTAAGATGGAAATATGAAATGACTTATGTTTTTAAATCCTTGATAAAGGAGGGAGTAATTGTTGCATGTTCGGACACCCAAGGTTCCACACACTGCTAAAGAATTTAACATTGTTTTTAAGTAGACCAGAATTGAAGATAAATGGGTATAATGAGCTATGAAATGCAGAGCTACACAGATCCAAGTAATGTTTTGACACAAGATAATAGTTAAGTGCACAAGTTTCTGAAATAGATCTATTAGACATTTTAATATTAATTAGGTGTAAATGAATTGCAGTAGTAGTACTATAAGGAAGTGACATTTTTTGGCTAACACTTTTCAGGGAATGTGGGGAACAGCTGTTCTGATGAAAAGTTAGAGATATCTGGAAAATTATAGTTGTAATCGTGAATTAATAAATGATGGCGCTCCATATATGACAGATTTTTGTAGACAAAGGATACTGGCCTATGCTGAAATATCAAAGTCTCTGCAGAGCACGACACATGGCCAAAAAGACTGAGACCAACTGACCTTTGACCCTGACCGACAGTGTAACTTGAGAAGGCACTGTCAATGACTGACTCTGGGGTGACTCTGACCAGACCAAGACTTTACAACCTGACAGACGGTGTGAGTGTGAATGAATGCCGGCATGTGATCAATGTAACTGCATGATTCTAAAACAATAACTAACCAAGCATGTTTTTGGACTAACATATTATTACCCGTTTCTAATCTACTTGATGATATTTTACTCCCACAGTAGGTGGCAGTTTGCAGAATGTGAAACTCAAACTAAAACATGAAGATTCTGTTTCTTTTAGGACTGAAGGATGGAGAGAAACACTTCATTTCACTGAAGTGTTTACTGTGGAAATTATGGATGTACATTTGGGAAAATGTTTGGTATTTTCTTATAATCCATGGTTACACATGATTTCATGTGTAAAAAGGGGGAGTGTAAAATTCACAATGTACATTTTTCATTTAGGGACTGAAAGGAACCTGCTGCCCCAACTCAATTGTTCAATCTGACCATTGATTGACAGTTTTAGAATGGACCTGCTCCATATCTGGGGATAAGATACTGTTTGATTAATGTTGACATGTTTCTAATATTGATTGAGTTATAACAGGTAACACAGATGCAGAATCAGTGGCCAAGGGGCTACTGTGAGTGGTGTAAGTCCAGAATGGATTACTGAGGAAGTTGACCGGTGAGTAATGTTTCAACAGGTATTGAAGTAACTGAGGTTTGAAATGTAGAAAGAACATATTACAGTTAAAGCTAAAACATAGTAATGTAATGAGACAGAATTTAATTTAGACAACATCATGTAACTAGCCTGGTAAAGAAGTAAAAGCCATAGACTTGATTGTTTAGGTCATTATGGGGATATACATTTCATCTAAATTCATAATAGAAAGACATTTGATGACAGTTTGTTGGAACTCCGTATTCATTTTTTCAGCTTGATAATATCTAAGCACTGACCGGTAGAAGCAGTATCACCAGGAAATCATTCACTTTGTCAGTATCATGATTTTGGTTGTTTTTGAATCCATAACATTAGTGTGTTTCTTTACCAGAAACATTAGCAGTTCATATTATATTTAGATTTTAAATAGGATATCAGGGATTTCATTTAAAAATAAACACAGATGCTTGTCAGAAATTCAGAGCTATTGAAATATGTTATTTAGTTCACCTAGAGATGTTGGGGTTTTATTTTGGGGGCACGGGCCAAGTATTAAGATTCAGAAGCTGCACTGGCAGATAGGAGGTCTACAATTAATTTAGAAAACCTGTTCACAGACGTCTATTGTTTTAAGACACCCCACCAACAGGCTCCAAGCGGCCTACGCAGTGGTGGGTCAAACAGCGGAGGGCTTGAGGGATTTGTATCAGATTTCTCCACACAGGTTGGTGATGCCAAAGGGGGACCCAGGAGGCTGACACAGCGGAGTTCGTCTGGCTGAAGGTCATCAGGACAAAGTGGCTCAACCCCAGGCTCTCCGGCCCCGACCGAGTGACCCAGCGGATCTCTCATGCCGTCCGCGTGGGAGGAAAGGGGGACAGCTCGTACCACCGGAGCCAGTGTGCGGCGGGGAAACCACCTGCTAGGACCGTGGACGACATCAGGACGGACGTGGCCCTCGCAGAGGAGGTCGACTCGGAAGCAGCCATCAGTGGACTGGACGACAACGACCTCGAGGACATCCTTACAGCAGACGACTAGGAAGCGGCTGTCAGCGGGCTGGGGGACTTGTCGAGGCAGCAGAGGAGTCTACTTCTCTCTGATCAGTTCCACCAGTGAAGGGAAAGCCGCATCTCCCCCTCCCTATCAGAGAGGGGGGGGGGGGGCCTGATGATTCACCACACAAGGAGACTGCTTTCTAGCACTCAGGTTGCCCTCTCATGGTTCCTTCACTGCCATGGAAAGTGGTGTTCTGTTCCCAAAGATTTCAAGTACTTTGGGTCTCAGTTTCTGATAGATTTATACAATATTGGGGGACAGACACAGTGGAAAGGAATGACAGTAGTTATGTTTCAAGTGCCTTGTTTGTGTAAATTGGTCTCTTTATAGAGAAACCAAAAGGGGGATTATTGAAGATTATTATCATCTGATATTTGGAAAGTGTGTTATATTTGAAATGGCAGAAAGTCTTGTTGCAACTTCCAGATATTAAAAGAGGCCCCTTGAGTTTCTCTGGAAATTATCAATAGTGGCAGTTAAGTGAATACTGTTTAAACAGTACCTGTGTTTGTGTTTTGTATTGATTTCTCTGTTTTATCCTTTCATAAATGTGAGGACTAAAACTTGCTCAAACATTCTGGGGTGCTTGGAGTAAACAGGTTTTATTGCTCTGTGGGGGAGGTGTAGGTAAGCAGGACAGTGGGTTAGGGGGATGAGAGTACCTTCTGCTTAAGATCTCCAGTATGTCATGTTTCAGGGAAGTCTACATATCTTGAATAGTATATATGTGTGTTTAATTACTTTGTATAAATAATGGGAGTAAGATGTGAGCAAGAGAATATTCTTTAGACCCAACTCAGGTCTCTGGAATGTGCAGGAAAATGTGTGTGTGGAAGTCTATGCAGGAAAGTGAGATAACGGACGCCAGATATATTTTACTACCATCTCAGAGACACTTGTTTATTATCCTGGCTGGCTCGCGCTGATTCGCTAAGAAAAGCCATCTTTTGCATCTCCCAATGAGATGACCTGAAAAGATGACCAGCTGACCCAACCCCTCCTGTTTTGTTTTCTGCATGTAAGCCTGTTCTATCTGTTGGTTCTTTCTCTTTTGCTCCTGCCGTCAAGATGAGAAGTTCTCCCGGCATTTGGACCAGAGCAGGGGGTGGGCCTACCCCTTTGGAGAAGTGTATTTGTATTCTTACCGTTTATCATTAAAGCAGATTATTGTTTAACCCCTATCCTGGTTGTTTTGGGTTTCCCTTCTTTTAAAGCAAACTCATATATGATCGGCGCGGAGCAGAGATATCTGCCACAACAAAGACACCAGAGTTAACACAGCCCAATCTGTTGAGGTCAGTGTCGCTTTAACACTGCGGGGTCCATACGTTTCTCCATTCTTCAGATTGTAGAAATGCAGTTCATTCACCATATAGTTGAATACATAACCCCAAACATCGCCATTTTTCAGAGTCCATTCTTCAGAGTCCATTCTTCATGAAGTTCTTCGGCTGGAGGCGTCTGAACCCGGCACATATACTGCATCCGTTTCTTGATTGGCGCTCCCGACGGATGGCTGTAAGTTGTCACAGGCGTCTCGCTGATAAAACCCATATCGAGGCGTCTCTTGGTCATTTTTCTTTTTTTGAAAGATGACTTGATGAGTGGAAACGATTGGCTTTTAATTTTTTTATCTAACTCCACCCCCCACTGTCTTCTGACATCACAGTCAAAGGAAGGGGGGTGAGGGGACGGGGGGAGACAGGAAGGGGTGTGAGGGGGACGGTGGGGGACATCAACAGCATAATGGGGCGGGCCCACCTGTCAGTTTCTATGCATACTAATGTGATTGAAGCAGCATTTTTTTAATTTTTTTTTTTAATTTTTAATTATTTAATTATTTGTATTTATAAAAAATGTCACACCTGTGAATACACATCACCCCCTCCTATCGACGGATCTCACACCTACTCGGGATATCACACCTACTTGCGATTTCACACCTCGACCAAATGGGAGGCGGGACTTAGCTCATTTGCATAAGTGGGGGAGGTGTGACCTGTCACTTTTTTATGCATACTAATGAGATTGATGCGGCATGTGTATAACTACTAAGGTGCACTGCTTGAGCAGGTCGAAGAAGAAGAGGTGGGCCTGGGGTTGGGAGGCTTAGTCTTGGCTCGTCTGTGTCAAACTCTGCATCGTGGCACGAAAGTGTATTGTGACCGGTTCTTCACAAGCATCCGAGGTGTGGAACAAATGATGAAGAAGGAGATGTACATTACTGGTGCAATAATGAAGAACCGACTCGCTGGCGCGAAGGAGAAGCTACCCTCTGACAAAACCATGAAAAACACAGGACCTCATCAGAACTTTCCACTGAAGACGGAAAGTTGTGTGTAGTGAAGTGGCACGACAACAAACCAGTATTGATGATGTCTGTTGTTCATGGCACAGAGCCTGAAGATACCTGCCAGCGCTGGGACAAGAAATTGAAACAATATGTGACTGTCTCGCGACCAAGCATTGTCCGTGAGTACAACCTCAAGATGGGTGGAGTTGATTTGATCGATAGAATGATTAGCTACTATCGCATGAGCGCCCGTACTAAGAAGTGGACGATGCGGATGCTAATGCACTTCACGGATCTGGCTTTAGCCAACAGCTGGCTACTCTACCGCAAAGACCTCGCAATATGTGCTGCACCAAAGAAGAGCATCATGCAGTTCCTTGAGTTCCATACGGAAATGGCTACGACCCTCTTGGCCCAGCATCACGGTCAAGGAAGCGATGCAGACCTCTCTGAACAGTCAGAGGAAGAAGACAACTCAAATCAAGGGAAGAAACGTCCTGTGACGGCAGTGCCCCATGTCTCGGTCCGCAGGAGGGCGAATGCCCATCTCCTAGAGATGATCAGCCTGAAGAACGCGGCACGCTGCAGGGTAGCAGGCTGCACTGGAAGAACCCGAGTGCGTTGTGTGACCTGCAAAGTGTTCTTGTGCTTGCAAGGCGATCACAACTGTTACACAGCCTTTCACACATAGGTGTGTACATGTTCCTAAAGAAAAGGGCATTCCTATTTTTATACACAAAAGTGTATCTTTCAGTAACTTTTCTCAGAGAATTTAAGCATAAATCTGTCAAATGTTCAAAACAGCCTTCACTGAAATAGCCTCAAAATCACAAACTGCCATTAAGAGTCAGAATCCTAACGAAATCTACTGACACAAAGTACTTCATTATCTACTTTTCAGCTTTTTATACACAAAAGTCTATCTTTCAGTAACTTTCTCAGAGAATTTAAGCATAAATCTGTCAAATGTTCAAAACAGCCTTGTTTCACTGAAATAGCCTCAAAATCACAAACTGCCATTAAGAGTCAGAATCCTAACGAAATCTACTCAAACAGAGTACTTCATGGTAGTGGTCAGCTTTTATACACAAACGTGTATCTTTCAGTAACTTTTCTCAGAGAATTTAAGCATAAATCTGTCAAATGTTCAAAACAGCTTCGTTTCACTGAAATGGCGTCAAAATCACAAACTGGCTGAAACTATACAGTGAATTGGAGAAATTACAACACAGAGTTTTCTACTACGACACAGATAGTATAATCTATGTGACAAGACAGGGGCAGTCTCCAGTACTTTCATGGTAGTGGTCAGCTTTTTAAATACAAAAGTGTATCTTTCGGTAACTTTCTGAGAGAATTAAGCATAAATCTGTCAAATATTCAAAACAGCCTTCACTGAAATAGCCTCAAAATCACAAACTGCCATTAAGAGTCAGATTCTTAACGAAATCTACTGACACAAAGTACTTCATTATCTACTTTTCAGCTTTTAAAAAAGAAAAGTGTATCTTTCGGTAACTTTTTGAGAGAATTAAGCATAAATCTGTCAAATGTTCAAAACGGCCTTCACTGAAATAGCCTCAAAATGACAAACTGCCATTAAGAGTCAGAATCCTAACGAAATCTACTCAAACAGAGTACTTCATTATCTACTTTTCAGCTTTTTATACACAAAAGTGTATCTTTCAGTATCTTTCTCAGAGAATTTAAGCATAAATCTGTCAAATGTTCAAAACAGCCTTGTTTCACTGAAATAGCCTCAAAATCACAAACTGCCATTAAGAGTCAGAATCCTAACGAAATATACTCAAACAGAGTACTTCATGGTAGTGGTCAGCTTTTATACTCAAAAGTGTATCTTTGAGTAACTTTCTCAGAGAATTTAAGCATAAATCTGTCAAATGTTCAAAACAGCTTCGTTTCACTGAAATGGCGTCAAAATCACAAACTGGCTGAAACTATACAGTGAATTGGAGAAATTACAACACAGAGTTTTCTACTACGACACAGATAGTATAATCTATGTGACAAGACAGGGGCAGTCTCCAGTACTTTCATGGTAGTGGTCAGCTTTTTAAATACAAAAGTGTATCTTTCGGTAACTTTCTGAGAGAATTAAGCATAAATCTGTCAAATGTTCAAAACAGCCTTCACTGAAAAAGCCTCAAAGTCACAAACTGTCATTAAGAGTCAGATTCTTAACGAAATCTACTGCCACAAAGTACTTCATTATCTACTTTTCAGCTTTTATACACAAAAGTGTATCTTTCAGTAACTTTCTCAGAGAATTTAAGCATAAATCTGTCAAATGTTCAAAACAGCCTTGTTTCACTGAAATAGCCTCAAAATCACAAACTGCCATTAAGAGTCAGAATCCTAACGAAATCTACTCAAACACAGTACTTCATGGTAGTGGTCAGCTTTTAAACACAAAAGTGTATCTTTCAGTAACTTTCTGAGAGAATTTAAGCATAAATCTGTCAAATGTTCAAAACAGCCTTGTTTCACTGAAATAGCGTCAAAATCACAAACTGGCTGAAACTGTACAGTGAATTGGAGAAATTACAGCACAGAGTTTTCTACTACGACACAGATAGTATAATCTATGTGACAAGACAGGGGCAGTCTCCAGTACTTTCATGGTAGTGGACAGCTTTTAAAAAGAAAAGTGTATCTTTCAGTAACCTTTTGAGAGAATTAAGCATAAATCTGTCAAATGTTCAAAACAGCCTTGTTTCACTGAAATAGCCTCAAAATGACAAACTGCCATTAAGAGTCAGATGCTTGACGAAATCTCATGGTAGTGGTCAGCTTTTAAACATAAAAGTGTATCTTTTGAGAGAATTAAGCATAAATCTGTCAAATGTTCAAAACTGCCTTGTTTCACTGAAATGGATAAATGTATCCAAAAATAGTGTCTCTTAAGGCGGATATAGTCCCCTGATAACTCCCGTTACATTCTTCCAGAGTTAGAAATAGTGTAAGTTAACTTTTGGGAGAACCAGAGGAAAGGGGTGAAAATGGAGAAATTGTATCCGAAAATAGTGTCTCCTAAGGCGGGTAGAGTATGGGAATTGAACGATAAACCGATCACTGTAAATGAAACGCGGAGAGAAGCAGCACTGCAAATCGTTAAGTCTATTACCTTGTAAGCACTACGACACTAACTTGGTAAAATGTATGTGTTGACACAAAGATGCATTGCATCTAAAAAAACAGAGCATACAATGAGAGCACATGATACACTTTAAATGTTTCGTTTACAATACTATTACTATATATGAAAGCAAAAAAAAAAAAAACACATTTTCATTTTGTAATGGTTGTTTAATTGAAAACACAACATTCAACACATTTTCATAAAAAAACACATTACATTTTACCAAGTTAGTGTTGTAGTGCATACAAGGTAATAGACTTAACGATTTGCAGTGCTGCTTCTCTCCGCGTTTCATTTACAGTGATCGGTTTATCGTTCAATTCCCATACTCTACCCGCCTTAGGAGACACTATTTTCGGATACAATTTCTCCATTTTCACCCCTTTCCTCTGGTTCTCCCAAAAAGATAACGTAGAGACTTTTTCTGACTCTGGATGAATGTAAGGGGAGTTGTCAGGGGACTCTACCTGCCTTAGGAGACACTATTTTCGGATATATTTTATCCTTTTTCACCCTTTTCTCTGGTTCGTCCAAAAGTTAACTTACACTATTTCTGACTCTGGAGGAATGTAACGGGAGTTATCAGGGGACTATATCCGCCTTAATTTCAGTGAAACAAGGCAGTTTTGAACATTTGACAGATTTATGCTTAATTCTCTCAAAAAGATACTGAAAGATACACTTTTATGTTTAAAGGCTGACCACTACCATGAGATTTCGTCAAGCATCTGACTCTTAATGGCAGTTTGTCATTTTGAGGCTATTTCAGTGAAACAAGGCTGTTTTGAACATTTGACAGATTTATGCTTAATTCTCTCAAAAGGTTACCGAAAGATACACTTTTCTTTTTAAAAGCTGTCCACTACCATGAAAGTACTGGAGACTGCCCCTGTCTTGTCACATAGATTATACTATCTGTGTCGTAGTAGAAAACTCTGTGCTGTAATTTCTCCAATTCACTGTACAGTTTCAGCCAGTTTGTGATTTTGACGCTATTTCAGTGAAACAAGGCTGTTTTGAACATTTGACAGATTTATGCGTAAATTCTCTCAGAAAGTTACTGAAAGATACACTTTTGTGTTTAAAAGCTGACCACTACCATGAAGTACTCTGTTTGAGTAGATTGTGTTAGGATGCTGACTCTTAATGGCAGTTTGTGATTTTGAGGCTATTTCAGTGAAACAAGGCTGTTTTGAACATTTGACAGATTTATGCTTAAATTCTCTGAGAAAGTTACTGAAAGATACACTTTTGTGTATAAAAGCTGAAAAGTAGATAATGAAGTACTTTGTGTCAGTAGATTTCGTTAAGAATCTGACTCTTAATGACAGTTTGTGACTTTGAGGCTATTTCAGTGAAACAAGGCTGTTTTGAACATTTGACAGATTTATGCTTAAATTCTCTGAGAAAGTTACTGAGAGATACACTTTTGTGTATAAAAGCTGAAAAGTAGATAATGAAGTACTCTGTTTTATTAGATTTCGTCAAGCATCTGACTCTTAATGGCAGTTTGTGATTTTGAGGCTATTTCAGTGAAACAAGGCTGTTTTGAACATTTGACAGATTTATGCTTAATTCTCTCAAAAAGTTACTGAAAGATACACTTTTGTATTTAAAAGCTGACCACTACCATGAAGTACTCTGAGTAGATTTCGTTAGGATTCTGACTCTTAATGGCAGTTTGTGATTTTGAGGCTATTTCAGTGAAACAAGGCTGTTTTGAACATTTGACAGATTTATGCTTATATTCTCTCAGAAAGTTACTGAAAGATACACTTTTGTGTTTAAAAGCTGACCACTACCATGAAGTACTCTGTTTGAGTAGATTTCGTTAGGATTCTGACTCTTAATGGCAGTTTGTGATTTTGAGGCTATTTCAGTGAAACAAGGCTGTTTTGAACATTTGACAGATTTATGCTTAAATTCTCTGAGAAAGTTATTGAAAGATACACTTTTGTGTATAAAAGCTGAAAAGTAGATAATGAAGTACTTTGTGTCAGTATATTTCTTTAAGAATCTGACTCTTAATGACAGTTTGTGACTTTGAGGCTATTTCAGTGAAACAAGGCTGTTTTGAACATTTGACAGATTTATGCTTAAATTCTCTGAGAAAGTTACTGAGAGAGACACTTTTGTGTATAAAAGCTGAAAAGTAGATAATGAAGTACTCTGTTTTATTAGATTTCGTCAAGCATCTGACTCTTAATGGCAGTTTCTGATTTTGAGGTTATTTAAGTGAAACAAGGCTGTTTTGAACATTTGACAGATTTATGCTTAATTCTCTCAAAAGTTACTGAAAGATACACTTTTGTATTTAAAAGCTGACCACTACCATGAAGTACTCTGAGTAGATTTCGTTAGGATTCTGACTCTTAATGGCAGTTTGTGATTTTGAGGCTATTTCAGTGAAACAAGGCAGTTTTGAACATTTGACAGATTTATGCTTAATTCTCTCAAAAAGATACTGAAAGATACACTTTTATGTTTAAAGGCTGACCACTACCATGAGATTTCGTCAAGCATCTGACTCTTAATGGCAGTTTGTCATTTTGAGGCTATTTCAGTGAAACAAGGCTGTTTTGAACATTTGACAGATTTATGCTTAATTCTCTCAAAAGGTTACCGAAAGATACACTTTTCTTTTTAAAAGCTGTCCACTACCATGAAAGTACTGGAGACTGCCCCTGTCTTGTCACATAGATTATACTATCTGTGTCGTAGTAGAAAACTCTGTGCTGTAATTTCTCCAATTCACTGTACAGTTTCAGCCAGTTTGTGATTTTGACGCTATTTCAGTGAAACAAGGCTGTTTTGAACATTTGACAGATTTATGCGTAAATTCTCTCAGAAAGTTACTGAAAGATACACTTTTGTGTTTAAAAGCTGACCACTACCATGAAGTACTCTGTTTGAGTAGATTGTGTTAGGATGCTGACTCTTAATGGCAGTTTGTGATTTTGAGGCTATTTCAGTGAAACAAGGCTGTTTTGAACATTTGACAGATTTATGCTTAAATTCTCTGAGAAAGTTACTGAAAGATACACTTTTGTGTATAAAAGCTGAAAAGTAGATAATGAAGTACTTTGTGTCAGTAGATTTCGTTAAGAATCTGACTCTTAATGACAGTTTGTGACTTTGAGGCTATTTCAGTGAAACAAGGCTGTTTTGAACATTTGACAGATTTATGCTTAAATTCTCTGAGAAAGTTACTGAGAGATACACTTTTGTGTATAAAAGCTGAAAAGTAGATAATGAAGTACTCTGTTTTATTAGATTTCGTCAAGCATCTGACTCTTAATGGCAGTTTGTGATTTTGAGGCTATTTCAGTGAAACAAGGCTGTTTTGAACATTTGACAGATTTATGCTTAATTCTCTCAAAAAGTTACTGAAAGATACACTTTTGTATTTAAAAGCTGACCACTACCATGAAGTACTCTGAGTAGATTTCGTTAGGATTCTGACTCTTAATGGCAGTTTGTGATTTTGAGGCTATTTCAGTGAAACAAGGCTGTTTTGAACATTTGACAGATTTATGCTTATATTCTCTCAGAAAGTTACTGAAAGATACACTTTTGTGTTTAAAAGCTGACCACTACCATGAAGTACTCTGTTTGAGTAGATTTCGTTAGGATTCTGACTCTTAATGGCAGTTTGTGATTTTGAGGCTATTTCAGTGAAACAAGGCTGTTTTGAACATTTGACAGATTTATGCTTAAATTCTCTGAGAAAGTTATTGAAAGATACACTTTTGTATATAAAAGCTGAAAAGTAGATAATGAAGTACTTTGTGTCAGTATATTTCTTTAAGAATCTGACTCTTAATGACAGTTTGTGACTTTGAGGCTATTTCAGTGAAACAAGGCTGTTTTGAACATTTGACAGATTTATGCTTAAATTCTCTGAGAAAGTTACTGAGAGAGACACTTTTGTGTATAAAAGCTGAAAAGTAGATAATGAAGTACTCTGTTTTATTAGATTTCGTCAAGCATCTGACTCTTAATGGCAGTTTCTGATTTTGAGGTTATTTAAGTGAAACAAGGCTGTTTTGAACATTTGACAGATTTATGCTTAATTCTCTCAAAAGTTACTGAAAGATACACTTTTGTATTTAAAAGCTGACCACTACCATGAAGTACTCTGAGTAGATTTCGTTAGGATTCTGACTCTTAATGGCAGTTTGTGATTTTGAGGCTATTTCAGTGAAACAAGGCTGTTTTAAACATTTGACAGATTTATGCTTAAATTCTCTGAGAAAAGTTACTGAAAGATACACTTTTTTGTATAAAAAGCTGAAAAGTAGATTATGAAGTACTCTGTGTCAGTAGATTTAGTTAGGATTCTGACTCTTAACCCTTTGATACACAACATGGGTCAAAAGTGACCCGACAGAGTTTTATTTGTAAATATCTTTGCAATAAATTCATTTCACCATTCAGAATTCCAGGAATTCCTCAAGTAACTTGTTTTTGATCATCACAAATTGTTATTTTCTTTTTTACTTTTTTACTTTTTTAATAAAAATCATTTTTGTAAGACTACCCCTCTAAAGCACAACATGGGTCAAAAATGACCCACATTCATTTCCTATGTTATTTCATGCATGGCTGTGTTTCTTTGCTATATCTAAATCTATTAATTTCATCATTTAATATTGCAAAGTATTCATTAAATATCTTGTTTTTGATGACCATAAATCATTTTTTTTTCATTTTCTCTGTCTATATTTTGGAACTAAAATAGGTTTTGTATCACTATATCAAGTTTCCACACATGGGTCAGAAATGACCCGTGCAAGTGTGAATTTGATAGGAACCTTTGATTTATAAAATGTGTGCAGTTAGGAACATTTTTACTGTGGACAACTTTTCACTTGTCATAATATGGCGCTGGTCAGAACTAAACAACTGGACAACATTTCACATTCCACTCTTGTCAGAAGGAAACAGGCTGCGTCTTCAGATCTGATTCATGTAAGTCTTGTTTTACAATAGTTTTACCTAAGAAAAATATATTGAGAAAAGATAACTGCACATAACATTTGAACATTATCCCTACCTGTTGGGAAAGAGAAATATTACATTAGCATATTCTATTCTAGCTAGCATTACATTAGCATATTCTATTCTAGCTAGCTAATGTTAGCTTGTGTTAGCTAGGTCAATTCTAGATCGCGGTCGCTAATATTAGCTAATGCATACATGCCAACTCTCTTGCCAGATCATGTATGAAATGTAATCATGTCTTACACAATAAATACGCTATACTATTTTCAACCCATTTGTCAATCTGGAAATACACACATAATAATAAATAAATACATTTAAATACAGTCATATACAGGTATAAGCTAATGTCAGCTAGGGCAACAAAATAAAACTTGAATTAGAAAAGTGTACTGTATAATTTATCAACTGATGTTGTAAATATTATTTTGATTTTCTTCATCCACAGTATGGCTCGTCACACTCATTCACGTTTCACGGCTGAAATGGTCATCGAGATGTTACATCAAGAACAGGATAAGGAAGATGGAGCAATCCTTGATTCTGACTCTGAGTCTGACCTCTCTGATGATGACGTAGACTATGTCCCACAGGGTCAAGCTGAAGTTGCTGGTGATGAAGAAGACTCCTTGGACGAGCTAGAAGACTCGTCTGATGAGTCCTCTGAAGAGGAAACTCAGACCCAGGCCAATAGGCTAAGTAAAAAGGGGTCTTACTGGAATGAGCAACCCCCCACTCAAGGCAGAGCAAGAACACATAACATCCTGAGGAGGTGTCCAGGACCCGTATCTGGTTCAACAATAATTTCACCAAAAGATGCCTGGGAGTTGTTCATTAGTGATAACATCATAGAGGAGGTTTTAAGATGCACTAACTTAGAGGGACGCAGAGCCGCAGCAGCAAAAGGAAAAGAGTGGAGATGCCTCGAAAAAGTGGAATTCACGGCATTTATTGGTTTGACCCTCCTTGCAGGGGGGGACAAGAGCTGAGATGTGGCCTTGCGGGAGCTCTTTCTGGATCCCCTGCAAAATCCGATGTATAAGGCGACCATGGGGTTCCACAGATATGAGGATATCTGCCGCCTCATACGGTTTGATGATAAGAGGACTAGGGCTGTTAGACTGGAAACAGACCACATGGCTGCATTCAGATATGTGTGGGACTGTTTCCTGGCCAATTGCAAGAAAGTGTTCGTCCCCAGTGATTGTGTCACTATAGATGAGCAGCTTGTGCCATTCCGTGGAAGGTGCAAGTTCTTACAATACATGCCCAGCAAGCCAGCAAAATATGGGATCAAAATCTTTTGGATGTGCGATGCAAGGGTCCATTATGCATTCAATGGCATGATCTATACAGGGCGACAGCCAGGAGAGGATGTTCAGAGGAACCTTGGCGAGAATATTGTCCAACAGTTGTCCAGCGGAATAAGACACACAGGTGAATATAGAATACAGAGTATGTACAGTGAATATACTCTTGAAGTTCTAGCACAATACTTAGATCACTTTTCCACTCTCTCATAGTGTCTATTTCATTTTGTATTACCATTGTGAGAAATTGATTAATTTATAAGCATAGAATGGAATAAAATACAATGCAGTAATAATAATCAATATTCCATCAGGTTTATTTTAATGTTAGAATTTAGAGAATTACATGTTGACTAAATTGACCATTAATTTTTTTTGTTCTGTTCATAGGTCGCAACATAACCATGGATAACTTCTTTACCAGCATTCCTTTGGCTGAGAAGCTCCTAGAGAAGAACCTTACGCTTGTGGGGACTCTTTGCCAGAACAAGCCAGACATACCACCTGTCATGAAGCCAAACAAACTGAGAGAGAAGTACAGCTCCAAATTTGGATTCTGTGGCAACATGACAATGGTGAGCTATGTCCCGAAAAAGGGGAAGGCTGTTGTGCTGCTAAGCACAATGCATGATGACACAGCAGTGGATGACCAGAGTGTTAAGAGGAAGCCAGAAGTGATCCAATATTACAACCACACAAAATCAGGAGTGGACACAATGGATCAAGTGGTTCGCACGTACACCTGCAAGCGGAGAACACGGAGGTGGCCCATGGTGCTCTGGCACAATGTGCTGGATGTTGCCACCCTCAACGCCTTCACCAGCTACACTGCACAACACCCTGGTTACATGGGTGGTGTGACTAATGCACGGCGGCTCTTCATAAAGGAGCTGGGCAAAGAGCTGGTCATGCCACACATGAGGAGACGCATGGAGGGCACGTCCCACCTCCAAACCCATATTACAGAGGCAATGGAAAGATGTGGGTTAAAAAAAGTAAGCACAGCCACCACCCAGCCACAGGAGGGCCAAGTGAAGAGGAAGAGGTGCAAGATCTGCCCAACTGCCAAAGATCGAAAAGCCAGCAGCTGGTGTTCCAAGTGCACCAGCCCTGTGTGCAAGGAGCACAAACATGTTGTTGTGATTTGTGAGGCATGTATGCACTAGATTGCAACTTACTCATATGAGTTCATTTCATGAGTTTGTTTCATGAGTGTCATGAGTTCATTTTAAACATTCAGCATTCACCACAGTTCACTGCAGTAACAATACAGATTCACTAACAGTTCAAAAAGTTCAAAAAGTTTTATCAGTTGTATGGTGTATGCTATGTGTGAGTGTGACAAAGTGACAAATAAACATTTCAAATATTAAATGTGTTATTCTTTGGTCCAAATCACTGCTAAAATGTTTTTTGACAAAATCATTATTATCGTATGTCTTTTTTTTTTTTAAATACCACACTTGCATACATGGGTCATTTTCGACCCATGTCTGTAAACTTGATGTAATATTATAAAAACTATTTTAGTTTAGTAATTAACAAAGGAGAAACAAAAGTAATGATTTAGGGTTTTCAAAAACAAGATATTTAATGAATATTTTGAATATTTAATGATGAAATAAGTTGATTTCCAAAAATATAGCAAAGAAACACTCAACCATGCATTAAATAACACTGTAAGTCAATACGGGTCATTTTTGACCCATGTTGTGTCTTAGAGGGGGTTTCCATAGCTTGTGTATCAAAGGGTTAATGGCAGTTTGTCATTTTGAGGCTATTTCAGTGAAGGCAGTTTTGAACATTTGACAGATTTATGCTTAATTCTCTCAAAAAGTTACCAAAAGATACACTTTTCTTTTTTAAAAGCTGAAAAGTAGATAATGAAGTACTTTGTGTCAGTAGATTTCGTTAAGAATCTGACTCTTAATGGCAGTTTGTGATTTTGAGGCTATTTCAGTGAAGGCTGTTTTGAACATTTGACAGATTTATGCTTAATTCTCTCAGAAAGTTACCGAAAGATACACTTTTGTATTTAAAAAGCTGACCACTACCATGAAAGTACTGGAGACTGCCCCTGTCTTGTCACATAGATTATACTATCTGTGTCGTAGTAGAAAACTCTGTGTTGTAATTTCTCCAATTCACTGTATAGTTTCAGCCAGTTTGTGATATTGACGCCATTTCAGTGAAACAAAGCTGTTTTGAACATTTGACAGATTTATGCTTAAATTCTCGGAGAAAGTTACTGAAAGATACACCTTTGTGTATAAAAGCTGACCACTACCATGAAGTACTCTGTTTGAGTAGATTTCGTTAGGATTCTGACTCTTAATGGCAGTTTGTGATTTTGAGGCTATTTCAGTGAAACAAGGCTGTTTTGAACATTTGACAGATTTATGCTTAAATTCTCTGAGAAAGTTACTGAAAGATACACTTTTGTGTATAAAAAGCTGAAAAGTAGATAATGAAGTACTCTGTTTGAGTAGATTTCGTTAGGATTCTGACTCTTAATGGCAGTTTGTCATTTTGAGGCTATTTCAGTGAAGGCTGTTTTGAACATTTGACAGATTTATGCTTAATTCTCTCAGAAAGTTACCGAAAGATACACTTTTGTATTTAAAAAGCTCACCACTACAATGAAAGTACTGGAGACTGCCCCTGTCTTGTCACATAGATTATACTATCTGTGTCGTAGTAGAAAACTCTGTGTTGTAATTTCTCCAATTCACTGTATAGTTTCAGCCAGTTTGTGATTTTGACGCCATTTCAGTGGAACGAAGCTGTTTTGAACATTTGACAGATTTATGCTTAAATTCTCTGAGAAAGTTACTGAAAGATACACTTTTGTGTATAAAAAGCTGAAAAGTAGAAAATGAAGTACTCTGTTTGAGTAGATTTCGTTAGGATTCTGACTCTTAATGGCAGTTTGTCATTTTGAGGCTATTTCAGTGAAGGCTGTTTTGAACATTTGACAGATTTATGCTTAATTCTCTCAGAAAGTTACCGAAAGATACACTTTTGTATTTAAAAAGCTCACCACTACAATGAAAGTACTGGAGACTGCCCCTGTCTTGTCACATAGATTATACTATCTGTGTCGTAGTAGAAAACTCTGTGTTGTAATTTCTCCAATTCACTGTATAGTTTCAGCCAGTTTGTGATTTTGACGCCATTTCAGTGGAACGAAGCTGTTTTGAACATTTGACAGATTTATGCTTAAATTCTCTGAGAAAGTTACTGAAAGATACACTTTTGTGTATAAAAAGCTGAAAAGTAGAAAATGAAGTACTCTGTTTGAGTAGATTTCAATAGGATTCTGACTCTTAATGGCAGTTTGTCATTTTGAGGCTATTTCAGTGAAACAAGGCTGTTTTGAACATTTGACAGATTTATGCTTAAATTCTCTGAGAAAGTTACTGAAAGATACACTTTTGTATATAAAAAGCTGAAAAGTAGATAATGAAGTACTTTGTGTCAGTAGATTTTGTTAGGATTCTGACTCTTAATGGCAGTTTGTCATTTTGAGGCTATTTCAGTGAAGGCAGTTTTGAACATTTGACAGATTTATGCTTAATTCTCTCAAAAAGTTACCGAAAGATACACTTTTGTATTTAAAAAGCTGACCATTACCATGACAGTACTGGAGACTGCCCCTGTCTTGTCACATAGATTATACTATCTGTGTCGTAGTAGAAAACTCTGTGTTGTAATTTCTCCAATTCACTGTATAGTTTCAGCCAGTTTGTGATTTTGACGCCATTTCAGTTAAACGAAGCTGTTTTGAACATTTGACAGATTTATGCTTAAATTCTCTGAGAAAAGTTACTGAAAGATACACTTTTGTGTATAAAAGCTGAACACTACCATGAAGTACTCTGTTTGAGTAGATTTCGTTAGGATTCTGACTCTTAATGGCAGTTTGTGATTTTGAGGCTATTTCAGTGAAACAAGGCTGTTTTGAACATTTGACAGATTTATGCTTAAATTCTCTGGGAAAGTTACTGAAAGATACACTTTTGTGTATAAAAAGCTAAAAAGTAGATAATGAAGTACTCTGTTTGAGTAGATTTTGTTAGGATTCTGATTCTTAATGGCAGTTTGTCATTTTGAGGCTATTTCAGTGAAGGCCGTTTTGAACATTTGACAGATTTATGCTTAATTCTCTCAAAAGGTTACCGAAAGATACACTTTTTTTTTTTTTTAAAGCTGAAAAGTAGATAATGAAGTACTTTGTGTCAGTAGATTTCTTTAAGAATCTGACTCTTAATGGCAGTTTGTGATTTTGAGGCTATTTCAGTGAAGGCTGTTTTGAACATTTGACAGATTTATGCATAAATTCTCTGAGAAAGTTACTGAAAGATACACTTTTGTGTTTAAAAAGCTGACCACTACCATGAAAGTACTGGAGACTGCCCTTGTCTTGTCACATAGATTATACTATCTGTGTCGTAGTAGAAAAACTATGTGCTGTAATTTCTCCAATTCACTGTACAGTTTCAACCAGTTTGTGATTTTGACGCTATTTCATTGACACAAGGCTGTTTTGAACATTTGACAGATTTATGCTTAAATTCTCTGAGAAAGTTACTGAAAGATACACTTTTGTGTTTAAAAGCTGACCTCTACCATGAAAGTACTCTGTTTGAGTAGATTTCGTTAGGATTCTGACTCTTAATGGGAGTTTGTGATTTTGAGGCTATTTCAGTGAAACAAGGCTGTTTTGAACATTTGACAGATTTATGCTTAAATTCTCTGAGAAAGTTACTGAAAGATACACTTTTGTGTTTAAAAGCTGACCACTACCATGAAAGTACTCTGTGTGAGTAGATTTCAGCACACAGGGTCTCTACTGTAAACAGAAAAAAACATAACATTTTTAAGTATCTAATAATATACTATCCACATAATATACTAGTTTAACCCCTACCAAAAAAAACGACATTTAATAATTACATGATATTATAAAATAAAATAAAAAGTACTTACCAGAGTTTTTCAAGATCAGATACAGGTCAAGAAAAATGCATAGAGGAGGTATGGTGCTGGCTCATTAGCCCTCTCCCTCTTCTTAGAATGATCCTGTGCAATTTTTAAAAGTTGAACTCCTATCCCCTTATAAACTAAAATAGCCCTTAATTAACACTACACTACAGTGTTTAATTAACACTAATCATTTAAAAAACAAAACCTTACATCTAATTTAGAGAGGACAATAACGTTTTTAGGTGTCTTAGTGAGTGAAAATTAATGGCTGTTTTATTTAGTTTGAGTGTATTTCTTTTTTAAAAACTAACTCCATCCCCTCGCTTCTCACCTCACAGAGAGTGTCTTAATCAACATATAGATTAACATCCCAGGCTTATCTCTAACCCTCACATCAAAGGCCAACTCCAACGTGTGTGTGTGTGTGTGTGTGTGTGTGTGTGTGTGTGTGTGTTAATTGTTCTTAAAGGTAGGGGTAGGTCATTTTGGAGAAACCATCAGAGTGAGCTAGAATTTAAAAGTACACAACCGGGGGGAAAATCTGCCACTTCCTCACAGAGCCCCTCCTCCAGCACACATGAACGCGCTCACATGACCAAAAGAGGGCACGAGATAAGTTTGTGCACAGATCTCTGGCTGTAGGCGTCTGACTCCCGCACAGCTGAGGCATTCGTTTCTTGACTGGCGCCCCGGACGGATGGCGGTAAGTTGTCACAGGCGTCTCTTGACCATTTTTCATTTTTGCAAGGTGACTTGGTAAGTGGAAATTACTGTCTTTTTAATTAGTTTGAGCATATTTCTATTTTCATCTAATTACATCCCCCACTATCTGCTAGCCTCATAGCCAAAGGAAGGGGTGGAGAAAGGGGGAGAGGCCTGGGCTGGGAGGGGGTTGGACAGTCTCACGCATAACTTCAAAGAGACACCTAGATTAACATCAAAGGCTTATAACACACCACATCAAAGGGCAAAACATCAAAGGCTAATTAGATTATACAACCCTGAGGGGACCAGGCAGCATAACTTCAAAGAGACTGCCTTAATCAACACATCAAAGAATTAGACAACAAAGGCACTACACAGGGGGGATTTTCACACCTACCTGTTATAACAACTCATATCAAAGGATTAGACTACCATGGGGTGTGAGGGGCCAGGGGCCAGACAACATAACTTCAAAGAGACTGCCTTAATCAACACATCAAAGAATTAGACAACCAAGGGGTGTGAGGGGACAGACAACATAACTTCAAAGAGACTACCTTAATCAACACATCAAAGAATTAGACTACAAAGGGGTGTGAGGGGCCAGACAACATAACTTCAAAGAGACTGCCTTAATCAATACTTCAAAGAATTAGACAACAAAGGCACTACACAGGGGGGCTTTTCACACCTACCTGTTATAACACCCATCAAAGGATCTCGAACAAAGGGAGGCGGGACTTACCTCATTTGCATAATTGGGTGTGTGTCACCTGTCACTTGTTATGCATACTAATGAGACGAAAGGGGCATGGGTAATACTACTGAGCTGCCATCCACCTGGACACCCCAAGGTGCTGGAGAAGGACCCCTAACCCCAGTGGATCATCAGGACAGAGCTGCCTTCCACCTGGACCCCCCGAGGTGCTGGAGAAGGACCCCTAACCCCAGCGGATCATCAGGACAGAGCTGCCATCCACCTGGACCCCCCGAGGTGCTGGAGAAGGACCCCTAACCCCAGCGGATCATCAGGACAGAGCTGCCATCCAGCTGGACCCCCCGTGGTGCTGGAGAAGGACTCCTAACCCCAGCGGATCATCAGGACAGAGCTGCCATCCAGCTGGACCCCCCGTGGTGCTGGAGAAGGACTCCTAACCCCAGCGGATCATCAGGACAGAGCTGCCATCCACCTGGACACCCTGAGGTGCTGGAGAAGGACCCCTAACCCCAGCGGATCATCAGGACAGAGCTGCCATCCAGCTGGACCCCACGAGGTGCTGGAGAAGGACCCCTAACCCCAGCGGATCATCAGGACAGAGCTGCCATCCACCTGGACCCCCCGAGGTGCTGGAGAAGGACCCCTAACCCCAGCGGATCATCAGGACAGAGCTGCCATCCACCTGGACACCCCGTGGTGCTGAAAAAAGCAAAACGGCGATCAGGAGCATCCTCCACCCAGACCTCTGCTTACTGCCGTCCTACAGACTTGTGTCTTAGTTTCAGAATTTGATTTTGTATGTGTCCTTTCTTTTAATAGATATTTAACGATTATAGTTTGAGTGTCAAGGTGTGTGCAGCAAGCAGGACCCAAATGCAGATTAAAGTGCAAAACCTTTATTTCAAGGATAACTCAATAAACATAGACAAAACAGAACACTCACCGGTGAACTCAGTCACTAACGAAAGAAGCACCAACACTGAACACAGGAAGAGACAAGACTAAATACAGGGAGGGGTAATCACAAGACGAGAAACAGCCGGGCAGGGGAGGAGAAACACAAGGGCCACAGGTGAACACAATCAGATAACAAGACACACCAGGGAACTAACGACGGGAGGAAAAACACAGGGAAAAGGACCAGACAATAACCCAGGAGGAAAACATGACAGAGAGAACCGTGACAGAACCCCCCCCCCCCAAGGGACGGATTCCAGACGTCCCTAAAAACCACAAAAGTCCAAAACCTCAAGCAGGGTGGGTGGAGGGGGTCCGGAGGAGGGACACAACCCTAGGCGCACCAGGGTGGGTGGAGGGGGTCTGGAGGACGGGCCCTGAAGGGATCTCGGGCGGACGGCCGGGGGGCAAGGCCAAGTCCAAGGTGGAAATCTCGGGCGGACGGCCCGGGGGCAAAGCAGAGTCCATGGAGGGGCGAAGACCACAGCGGGCAAACTCAGGGGGCCGAGCATGAGGGTGAAGACCGCAGCACTCAGGGGGCCGGGCTCGAGGGCGAAGACCACGGCTCTCAGGGGGCCGGGCTCGAGGCCGAAGACCGGACAGTTCCGGAGGCCGGGCAGGAAGGCGCTGACGGGACAGCTCCGGAGGCCGGGCAGGACCCGGTGTCGGTGGGACAGGCCTCGGCAGGATCCCCCACGGAAGAGGACCAGGAGTTGGCAGGACCCCCGGCGAGACAGGTAACGGCGGGACCTCCAACGGAACAAGACATGGGATTGGCAGGACTCTCAGCGGGTCCTCCAACGGAACAGGACATAGGGCTGGCAGGACCCCCGGCAGAAGAGTCGTCGGCGGGACCCCCAACGGGACAGGACACAGGGTTGGCAGGACCCCAGGAAAAGAGTAGTCTGCGGGACCTCCAACGGCTCAGGACATGGGGTTGGCAGGACCCCCGGCAGAAGAGTAGTCTGCGGGACCTCCAACGGCTCAGGACATGGGGTTGGCAGGACCTCCGGCAGAAGAGTAGTCTGCGGGACCTCCAACGGCACAGGACATGGGGTTGGCTGGACCCCCGGCAGAAGAGCAGTCTGCGGGACCTCCAACGGCACAGGACATGGGGTTGGCTGGACCCCCGGCAGAAGAGCAGTCTGCGGGACCTCCAACGGCACAGGACATGGGGTTGGCAGGACCCTCGGCAGAAGAGCAGTCTGCGGGACCTCCAACGGCTCAGGACATGGAGTTGGCAGGACCCCCAGCGGAACCTCCAACGGCACTTGAGTAGGGACTTGAACGGAGACTCGAGAGGAGACCTGAGAGGGGACTCGAGAGGGGACTCGAGAGGGGACTAGAGAGGGAACTCGAGAGGGAACTCGAGAGGAGACTTGAGAGGGGACTCGAGAGAGGACTCGAAAAGGGACTCGAGAAGGGACCCGAGAGGGGACTCGAGAGGGGACTCGAGAGGGGACTGGAGAGGGGACTCGAGAGGAGACCTGAGAGGGGACTCGAGAGGAGACTCGAGAGGGAACTCGAGAGGAGACTTGAGAGAGGACTTGAGAGGGAACACGGGAGGGGACTTGAGAGGGGACTCGAGAAGAGACTCGAGAGGGGACCTGAGAGGGAACTCGAGAGGAGACTCGAGAGGAGACTCGAGAGGGGACTCGAGAGAGGACTCGAAAGGGGACTCGAGAGAGGACTCGAAAAGGGACTCGAGAAGGGACCTGAGAGGGAACTCGAGAGGTGACATGAGAGGGGACTCGAGAAGAGATTTGAGAGGGGACCTGAGAGGGAACTCGAGAGGAGACTTGAGAGGGGACTTGAGAGGGGACCTGAGAGGGAACTTGAGAGGGAACTTGAGAGAGGACTTGAGAGGGAACTGGAGAGGGGACTCGAGAGGGAACTGGAGAGGGAACTCGAGAGGGGACTGGAGAGGGAACTGGAGAGGGAACTGGAGAGGGGACTCGAGAGGGGACTCGAGAGGGGACTCGAGAGGGGACTCGAGAGGGGACTCGAGAGGGGACTCGAGAGGGGACTTGTGTCGGTCGGTACGCCGACAGGACACGGGGAGCTGATGTTGGCTGGAGAGCCAACAGGAGACGAGGTGCTGGAGTCGGCCGGTACGCCGACAGAACTCGGGGAGCTGGTGTTGGCTGGAGAGCCAACAGGAGACGAGGTGCTGGAGTCGGCCGGTACGCCGACAGGACTCGGGGAGCTGGCGTCGGCTGGGGAGCCAGCAGGAGACGAGGTGCTGGAGTCGGCCGGTACGCCGACAGGACTCGGGGAGCTGGCTTTGGCTGGAGAGCCAACAGGAGACGAGGTGCTGGAGTCGGTCGGTACGCCGACAGAACTCGGGGAGCTGGCGTCGGCCGGTACACCAGTCCTGGAGCCGAAACTGGAGTCGGGACCATGGCTACTGGGGCCGGTACTGAGGCTGGAACTGGAGCCGCTGAAACCGGAACAGAGGCCTGGACCATGGCTGTGTGGGCCAGGTAATCGAACAAGGAAACATAGCTCTGCGGGCCGGTACTGGTGCATGGATCCATGGCTGTGGAAACCGGAACTGAAGCCGGGATCATGGCTGTTGGAGCACGGGCTGGAATCCTGGCCCTGCGTCTCTTAGAGGCTTTTTGGAGACTCTGTGGACCTCCAACAGAACAGTAGTCTGATCCCAGGAAAGGGTTAGAAGCTTCGGACCAGTCCTCAGGACAACTTGTGAAGTGTTGTAGCCACTAAGGCAACGAACTCCTCAACCAAGGCATTTCAGCCACCTCCATTCGTGCCTTTTTGAGGATAGCCTCTTTGTCCCTTCTAGAAGAGGTTCCACTCCACTCGGCATGATAACACTGTAGAGAGAAATCCAGATCGAACAGATCCAACTCAAAATCATAAAAATCCGCTGGGTCCATTGTAGGTTGGTGCTTTCTGTCAAGGTGTGTGCAGCAAGCAGGACCCAAATGCAGATTAAAGTGCAAAACCTTTATTTCAAGGATAACTCAATAAACATAGACAAAACAGAACACTCACCGGTGAACTCAGTCACTAACGAAAGAAGCACCAACACTGAACACAGGAAGAGACAAGACTAAATACAGGGAGGGGTAATCACAAGACGAGAAACAGCCGGGCAGGGGAGGAGAAACACAAGGGCCACAGGTGAACACAATCAGATAACAAGACACACCAGGGAACTAACGACGGGAGGAAAAACACAGGGAAAAGGACCAGACAATAACCCAGGAGGAAAACATGACAGAGAGAACCGTGACATTGAGTCTGTCTGATTCCCCAAACAGCTGCTTCTATATACTTGCTGCACATATAATACAAATAAACAACTCCATAAACACACTTTTGCTGATATTTGTGTTACTGCTGGTGATGTTAAATAACATAATTGATTTCATCTGTCTCAATGATGAAAGTTATAATAATAGAAGACATGAAGCTGCAGAGAGAGAGGATGGATATATTCTTATCTCTACTTTGTGATAAGATGAAAATACAATATTAAATTGTATTTGTTAAACACATTGTTTATTTCATTTACTGAGGCTTTAACCATTATTTACAACATGTGTACATTTGGGGCGGTGGTGGCGAAGTCGATAGGGACTTGGCTTGGCAACTGGAAGGCAGCACACTGCTCCTAACACTAGGATGGGTCAAATGCAGAGAAACAATTTCACCACGGGGATTAATAAAGTATATCAAATCAAAAAATCTAATCAAAATCAAAGCAGTGGAATAATAGGATATCTCTAGGTCATTAAACTGTCTTCAGTTTAATTTTATGAATACAAAAAATAGGTCATAGAAAATGTTTATTTGTGTATTTCAGCAGAGCGGGGGGGCACGGTGCTGCTGGATCTGGAGGTGCTGACCTGGGGTCAGTGGGACATCATCTGGGCAGGTTTAGGGGAAGAAGGAGAATATAAACTGTTATGATCACAGCTATTAAGATTAGAACACTAATATTGTTAACAATCAAACTATACAACATGCTTTTGTTCCTTTAAAAAACATATTGTTTTATTAGTACAGAAAAATTAAGACTTATTTTAAATATGAAATAATATGATTAAATTACATCAGCTATATTTAATTAATTTGTTAACTTACTAATGTGACATTACTGGGGGCTAAAGGAACAACTTCATCTTATTTACCTGGCCATGGTTCTCTTTATTTCATCGCAGACGGTGATCTCCAAAAAATGTAAAAGTAAAGTTTCTGGAGCTTTAAGCTATTTTGCTAGCAGGCTGCTGGAGCAACGCTATGGAGGGAAGTTGCCACCGGTGCTATGGAGAAGGCATAAATTCTAAGAATTTTGTCAAAGTTCATTCTTCTGAACATTTGACAGAAGAAGGTAAGATCAGGAGACAGGAAGTGTTAGATGAACATCCTAATGTATATGAGGAAAGAAATCAATCGCAGAGTGTTGTAAATTTACCTTTTTCTATTCAAGAGTTGAGAAGAGCACTAAGTAAGTGTAAAATGACTGCTCCTGGGAAAGATAATGTATGTTACATAATGTTGGCCAAATTAAGTGATTTTGCATTAGGAAAGCTGCTGGAGATGTATAATAAGATTTGGGAGAAAGGGAAGCTGCCAATAATATGGAAAGAGTCTGTCATTATTCCTGTTAGAAAACCTGGGAAAGATCCAACCAGTGCAGGCAGTTATAGACCTATAGCTCTGACATCGCACTTGTGTAAAGTTATGGAAAGAATGATAACAGAAAGGCTGACATACTACGTTGAGAAAAATGAACTAATGACTCCTTATCAGAGTGGGTTTAGAAGAGGGCGGAGTTCTTTAGATCCACTGCTGTGCCTGGAATCTGAAGTCAGGAAAGCCCAAGCGAATAAGGAGTGTGTTGTAGCTGTATTCTTTGATGTGGAAAAAGCTTACGATATGATGTGGAAGGAAGGATTATTAATAAAACTGGACACTATGGGGCTGGGAGGTAATGTATATAATTGGATAATGGATTTTCTGTTTGGCCGTGCCATCAGAGTCCGAGTTGACAATTCATATTCTCGAAGGCATGAAGTTGAAAATGGAACCCCGCAGGGGAGTGTAATTAGTCCTCTTTTGTTTTCTATCATGATAAATGATATAGATACACAAGTAGGATCTGATATTGGTAAGTCACTTTTTGCAGATGATGGAGCTATTTGGAAAAGGGGCAGAAATGTAAAATATATTGTAGCTAAGATTCAGGAAGCCATTACGGAAATTGAAAGCTGGTCTCTGACATGGGGGTTTAGATTGTCGGTGGAAAAAACTGAAACTTTATTTGTTACGAGGAAAAAGATAGGTGAGGAGGTTAGGTTAAAACTTTATGGACAAGAACTGTTCTACATGAACAATATGGGCAGTTTATACAGATATTTACTGATGGATCCAAAAATTCAGAAAATTGTCAAACTAGTTGTGCATTTTATGTTCCTGAATTAAAGGTCAAAGTGGGAAAGCGAGCAAGTGATCACCTGGCAGTATACACAGTGGAGATGATGGCATCTCACTAGCACTTCAGTGGGTAGAGGAAACACAGCCAATGCGAGTGGTCATTTGCTCTGACTCCAGCGCAGCTCTGGAGAGTATAAACAACTTATCTTCAGAATGTCGTCAGGATATTCTACATGACATTTTACACACCATGTTTAGGTTAGTTCATTTGGGAATTGTTGTTCAATTTGTGTGGGTTCCAGCGCATGTGGGTATTAGAGGGAGTGAGGTAGTGGATCAACTGGCAAAAAATGGATTGAAAGCAAACCAGATTGATTTAATAGTACCCATCAGTAGAGCAGAAGTCAAATCAGTAACAAAAGGTATTATCAAGCAACAATGGCAAAAGTTATGGGACAGTAACACTAAAGGAAGACATTTATACCAGATACAAAGGGAAGTAGGAACGGGAAGCACTTGGGGGAGTAGTAGAAGAGAACAGAACATTAACAGCAGGATAACATTGGGTCAATCTGGATTAAACTCATCACTGCATCTGATTGGAAAACATCCAACTGACAATTGTGATGGTTGCCAACAACCAGAGACAATACATCACGTATTTTTTACAAGCTGCAATAGTTGAAGTAGAAAAATTTACAAATAAATGGGGGATTCAAACTGTCAGTAGCTAAGACGCTACATTTGTTTTACAAAACGGCATAACATTGCTGCTATATCGTTAAAATTGTATGAGCAACCTCTTGAACAGGTTAATACAATAAGATTTCTTGGTGTTTGGTTTGACGGAAAGCTAACATGGAGCAATCATATAGGAAAAGTTCAAAATAAATGTAAAAAGGTCAACAATGTACTTGGTGTTTGGCGGGACAGGAGTGGGGAGCGAGTAGGTCATCACTTCTGAATATATATTGGGCACTCATGAGACCTGTATTCGATTATGGGTGTATAGCGTTCATGGCAGCAGCAGAATCAAACCTTAAAAAACTGGATGTCCTACAAGCTCAGGCCCTGAGAATATGCAGTGGAGCTTTTAAAACATCTCCAGTATCAGCAATACAGGTGCACTGATAAAAACGATTTTTTTTTTGGTCCTGTAAATATTACTTAGATTATGTGTTTTACTTCTACAAGAAATTACTAATTTAGTGCTTTAACTCAAAATGTCTCCTTTTATTTAATGTGTTACTTGTATTTTGCATGTTATTTTGTATCATCATTGTGTTAAGTACATTTTAACCATAGAACCAAGTAAATATTACCTAAAGTATTGTGTTGATTGTAAAACGGTTAAAAGCTAATAAAGTTTACCTTGGCAACTTAAGTGAAGGTGGGTTACGCCCTATGACGTCAGAGTAGTTGCACACGGTACAGAGATTCGGGAGAAGAGGACAATTTACTGAGTGGAAGATGGCATGGATGGACCCTCCGCTAATGTGTTGAATAATCGTGGATTTGGAGTCATGTGAGTATATTTATGCGCTTGGTTATCTGGTTACATTCATGTTATCTTGTCAGCTGAATGCAGATATTAAAAACGTACATTAGCCGGTTAGCATGCTAGCTAACTCAGCACGTGGGATAAATCAGATATCAAGGTGTGGGTTAGTTTTTAGTGGGTTATTTATTTTGTCAATTTTTTCCCCCTTAAACTGTGGGTTTTCTCTGGAAGTTTTTCCTTGTACGATGTGAGGGTCTAAGGATAGAGGGTGTCGTTTTTCTCATACTGATATTCTGAACAATCTGTGCTGTTGTATTTGCTGTAAAGTGTCGCTACTGTAGGCTATTTTATTATATGTACAGCACTTTGGCTCAACCAAAAATCGTTTATAAATGTGCTATATAAATAAAACTTGATTTGATTTGATTCAACTCCGTTTCTAAATACGCAAGAAGACTGATTATTTTCGATCTTTCGAATCCAGACGAGTTATCTCTCTCCCGCCATTACACACACGCGGCTGCTACATGCAGCAACACACACACGGAGGAGATGGCGGAGAGAACGCGCTCCAAGGTGTGGTTACACTTGACCCATCTCGATGTGGACAATGCTCGTTACCAAAAGTGCAATAAGAGTTTAGCATGTCAGGGCGGTAACACGAGCAATTTGTCTAAACATGCAGATATTAAAAACGTACTTATCCGGTTAGCATGCTAGCTAACTCAGCACGTGGGATAAATCAGATGTCAAGGTGTGGGTTAGTTTTTAGTGGGTTATTCAGAGATTCAAACCCGTCGACTAGGGGGTAATTCTCCGTTTCAGATAAATCTATGGCATTGGCGGACTCACTTATTTAAAAAGTGTTTTTTTATTGGGGGGAGGTGGTGTTCGCGCTACATTATGATACTAAAATACTGTGTCAGCTACTATATAGCTTTAGACTGTGTGCCACGCTGCCTGGGGCATCCAGTATTTAATACTAACAATGACCTGATGTGATATGACCAAAACCCCATAGCTAATGTGTAATGTTCTATCCACATAACAAATAACATATCAATTTAATAGGGATAGGGCTGAATTATTAAAGACTGTGGTACCGTTAAGCTCCGACATTATCGATCTTTTTATCGGTAAGCAGACATGTAAAAAATATGTCGTATGTATTATTGCTACACAAATATTATATTGCAGTTTTAGTGTCGCCAACTCCGTTTCGAATACGCAAGAAGACTGCGTCTATGATTATTTTCGATCTTTCGAAATCAGACGAGAGATCTCTCCCCCGCCATTACACACACGTGGCTGCTACATGCACGCACGCACACACACACACACACACACACACACACACACACACACACACACACACACACACACACACACACACACACACACACACACACACACACACACACACACACACACACACACACACACACACACACACACACACACACACACACACACACACACACACACACACACACACACACACACACACACACACACACACACACACACACACGGAGGAGATGGCGCATGGCGGAGAGAACACGCTCCTAGTGTGGACAATGCTCGTTACCAAAAGTGCAATAAGAGTTTAGCATGTCAGGGCGGTAACACAAGCAATTTGTCTAAAAATCTTGCAAAAGTGCACCACATTCAGAAGGAGAAATGCACCGGTTCGACTGTCTTTCTAGTAGCTCTGTGTAGCCCCGTCCACGAGTAACGTTTCCACGTCAGGTGATGTATGCTAGCAGCAACACACGGAGTTCCCTACATTACACAAACATGGGTTAATGATTAGGTAACTGAGAGTTATTCATTTGTTAAAGTTTCAGCTATTCTGTTTACAATTCTGTCATCAGATTATTTAATACCATTTGTTCACACATTGTTGTTTCTTTTGATGTGAAATATTATATTATTTAATTTAAATAAAAAGCAATGTTAGTTTTGCTCACAATTTGTTTACCTTCATTTTTTCTCCAAAAGAACAGATAAAAGTACCGTTAAAAGTAGTGATGGGAATTCCGATTCCCTTCGGGGACACAAATCTTTTGATTCAGTTCACTTGAAAGATTCATTCACTGATTCGTTCACTGGTTCGCGAACGACTTCTGGTGATTTGCACGTTCGCGAACGATTCGTCTTTGTACTTAATTCGTTCAGTGAGTCTTCACTACTGCCGAAGTCCGTACAAGAAGTTTGCTGGCGTAACATGTATGATATTAAAACACATTTTACACCTCACCTTGTTGCCCCATGAAATATGCTCTGGGAATAGGCTACATATTATTTAAGAAATATAATTGGCCATTGTTAAATCTCTCATAAATGTGCGCCTGACTATACGATGTATTACAGCAGGCTAGCACGTTATACTTTCAAACCCATGCACGTACTATGTGGCCTAACTTAAATCCCAAAGCATTAAACTCCATTTGGCCGAGTTCAAAGTGAATAAAAAAATATATCCTCTACATCGGTGACGATTTATTCATATTCTATAGTATGTACCCATCTATGTTTACCTTTAGCTAGCGGCTAAGCTAGCTGGACGCTACGGAGCCCAGCTATCCGCCCTCTGAAGCTTTTAGGGCCGACAGGGAGAGGAGAATGTCCCGCTAACGCTGTGTGTGTGTATTTCACATTAGCGGGACGCTATGGAGCTCAGGTATCCACCATCTGAAGCTTTTAGGGCCGACAGGGGGAGGAGAATACAACGCTGTGTGTATTTATCGCTAAGCTAGCTGGACACTACGGTTCCGGTATCCGTCCTCTTTATTGCGGACAGGTTGAGGAGGATGTCCTGTGTGTGTGTGTGTGGGAGCTCAGGTGAGAGGACTCTGATTATAGTACACTGTAGGAAACAGTTCTGAACTGTTTCCGCCAGTTCTTTAAGTTCGTCGTTCGCGAACAGCTTCTCTTTAGCTTTTGGCGGAAGGCAGCGACTCAAACAAACGAATCGTTTTGTGGGAGGAATCAGTTCATCTCGTTCACTTCAAAGATTCGTTCAAAAAGAACGAATCGTTCGCGAACGACCCATCACTAGTTAAAAGACCGTATCGATAAAAGTAGTAGTACCGTTAACGATACCCATCCCTACAATTTAGCGTATCTTATGTAAAATCAACCCACTGGTTTTGGCTTATTGGCCATCAATGCCAGTTTAACTCCTAAAACTAGAGGCTTGCATGCCAGCTAATGTCAGAGTTGTTGAAACTAGTGTTACGATGTGTGAAGCAGGCAGGACCCAAATGCAGATTAAAGTGAAAATTCCTTTATTTCAAGGCTATAACAAAAACAGAACACTCACCAAACAAGAGACGAACCAACACTGAACACAGGAAGAGACAAGACTAAATACAGGGAGGGGTAATCACAAGACGAGAAACAGCCGGGCAGGGGAGGAGAAACACAAGGGCCACAGGTGAACACAATCAGATAACTAGACACACCAGGGAAACTAATGACAGGAGGAAAAACACAGGGAAAAGGACCAGACAATATACCAAGAGGAAAACATGACGGGGAGAACAGCAAAACACCCAAAACAAGACATACAAAACGTGACATAACACAATAATAGTAACAGAACCCCCCCCTCAAGGGACGGATTCCAGACGTCCCTAAAAAAAAAAAAGAAACTAACAAATGTCCAAAACCTCAAGCAGGGTGGGTGGAGGGGGTCCGGAGGAGGGACGCATCACTAGGCCACCAGGGTGGGTGGAGGGGGTCAGGAGGACGGGATTTTGGGCTGACAGCCCAGGAGCACAGCGGAGGACCCGGAAAGGGATCTCGGGCGAACGGCCCGGGGGCAAGGCAGAAGCCGAGAAGCGGGACTCGGGCGGACGGCCCGGGGGCAAGGCAGAGTCCAAGGTGGGGGTCTGGCCACAGCGGGTGTACTCAGGGGGCCGAGCATGAGGGCGAAGGCAGCAGCAGGAAGAGTCAGGGGGCCGGGCTCGAGGGCGAAGACCAGACAGCTCCGGAGGCCGGGCAGGACCCGGTGTCGGCCGAACAGGAACCGGAGCCGGTGGGACAGGCTTCGGCAGGATCCCCCACGAAAGAGGACCAGGAGTTGGCAGGACCCCCGGCGAGACAGGTGATGGCGGGGCCTCCAATGGAACAGGACAAAGGGTTGGCAGGACCCCCGGCAGAAGAGTTGTCGGCGGGACCCCCAGAGGAACAGGACAAAGGATTGGCAGGAGCTCCGGTAGGAGAGTAGTCGGCGGGACCCCCAACGGGACAGGACATAGGATTGGCAGGACCCCCGGCAGGAGAGTAGTCGGCGGGACCCCCAACGGGACAGGACATAGGATTGGCAGGACCCCCGGCAGGAGAGTAGTCGGCGGGACCCCCAACGGGACAGAACATGGAGTTGGCAGGACCCCCAGCGGAACCTCCAACTGGACGGGACATAGGGTTGGCAGGACCCCCGGCAGGAGAGTAGTCGGCAGGGCCTCCAACGGCACAGGACTTAGGGTTGGCAGGACCCCCAGCAGAAAAGTAGTCGGCGGGGCCTCCAACGGCACAGGACATAGGGTTGGCAGGACCCCCGGCAGAAGAGTAGTCGGCGGGACCCCCAACGGGACAGGACATAGGGTTGGTAGGACCCCCGGCAAGAGAGAAGTCGGCGGGACCCCCAACGGGACAGGACATAGGGTTGGCAGGACCCCCAGCAGGAGAGTAGTCGGCGGGACCCCCAACAGGACAGGACAAAGGGTTAGCAGGAGCCCCAGCGGAACCTCCAACGGTACAAGACATAGGGTTGGCAGGACCCCCGGCAGAAGAGTAGTCTGCGGGACCTCCAACGGCACATGAGTAGGGACTTGAGTGGGAACTCGAGAGAGGGCTTGAGAGGGAACTCGAGAGGAAACTTGAGAGTTGACTTGAAAGGGATCTCGAGAGGGAACTTGAACGGAGACTCGAGAGGTGACTTGAGAGGGGACCCGATAGGGAACTCGAGAGGGGACTCGAGAGAGGGCTTGAGAGGGAACTCGAGAGGAGACTTGAGAGTTGACTTGAAAGGGATCTCGAGAGGGAACTTGAACGGAGACTCGAGAGGTGACTTGAGAGGGGACCCGATAGGGAACTCGAGAGGGGACTCGAGAGAGGGCTTGAGAGGGAACTCGAGAGGGGACTCGAGAGGGGACTCGAGAGGGGACTCGAGAGGGGACTCGAGAGGGGACTCGAGAGGGGACTCGAGAGGAGACTTGAGAGGGAACTCGAGAGGAGACTCGAGAGGGAACACGAGAGGGAACTCGAGAGGAGACTTGAGAGGGAACTCGAGAGGAGACTTGAGAAGTGACTTGAGATGGGACTCGAGAAGTGACTTGAGATGGGACTTGAGATGGGACTCGAGAGGTGACTTGAAAGGTGACCCGAGAGGGAACTCGAGAGGTGACTAGAGAGGGAACTCGAGAGGGAACTCGAGAGGAGACTCGAGAGGAGACTCGAGAGGGGACTCGAGAAGGGACTCGAGAAGAGACTCGAGAGGGGACCTGAGAGGGAACTCGAGAGGAGACTTGAGAAGAGACTTGAGATGGAACTAGAGAAGGGACTAGAGTAGGGACTATGGCAGCTGGGGCCAGAGCTGGGTCTGGAACCATGGCCGCTGGGGCCGGGACCATGGCTACTGGGGCCAGAACTAGGTCTGGAACCATGGCTGCTGGGGCCAGAACTGGGTCTGGGGCCAGAACTGGGTCTGGAACCATGGCTGCTGGGGTCGGTACTGGAGTCGGAATTGAAGCCAGAATCATGGCTGTAAGGTCCGGTTCTGGAGACGGAAACATGGCTGTAAGGTCCGGTTCTGGAGCCGGAAACATGGCTGAATGGGCCGGCTCTGGAGCCGGCGCCATGGCTGCCGGGACCGGTTCTGGAGCAAGGACCATGGCTGCTGGGGCCAGAACTGGGTCTGTAACAATGGCCCTTTGGGCTCGTGCTGCTAACCTGGCCTTGCGACTCCTTCTTTTAGGAGCCGTTTGGAGGCTCCGTGGACCTCCAAAAGCCAGACGAGTACCAGCGAATGGCTCCTGGACTGTAGCAGGCAATGGGGCAGAAGCCAGGGTTGACTCCAAACGGACCACACCGATGCGTGTGGTGTCATAACGGGAGTTGGGAGGCCTGGGGCTGTCAGGCAGGGGATAACACACCATGAGGAAATCCAAAATCCCGCCCGGTAAGAATCTCACCAAGCCTGGTTTCTCCACAGTTATCTGGCGCGCCGCTGCCAGAGCAGCCTCTCGCTGCTGAACCCCGGACACTCCCATCCATCGATCAGAGCAGGTAGCCAAAGAAAAAGTAAAATCCAACAATTCCTGCTCAAAAGGATCTGCTGGCCCATATTTGGTTGGTTCGTACTGTTACAATGTGTGAAGCAGGCAGGACCCAAATGCAGATTAAAGTGAAAATTCCTTTATTTCAAGGCTATAACAAAAACAGAACACTCACCGGAGACTTACTCACTAAACAAGAGACGAACCAACACTGAACACAGGAAGAGACAAGACTAAATACAGGGAGGGGTAATCACAAGACGAGAAACAGCCGGGCAGGGGAGGAGAAACACAAGGACAACAGGTGAACACAATCAGACAACTAGACACACCAGGGAAACTAACGACAGGAGGAAAAACACAGGGAAAAGGACCAGACAATAACCCAAGAGGAAAACATGACGGGGAGAACAGCAAAACACCCAAAACAAGACATACAAAACGTGACATAACACAATAATCGTAACAACTAGATGTGATTGTATTATGTAAGCTTATCTTTTGTATTTGTTCCTCTCCCTTTTCTTTTTTTTAGACATTTCTTTTCTCCAGCAGTGAGTGTCTGCAGTCAAAGTACACCAGTAATGAAAGACACACACACACACACACAGAGAGAGACACACACAGAGACACACTCTCACACACAGACACACACTCACACACACAGACTCACACCCACACACACACACACACACACACACACACACACACACACACACACACACACACACACACACACACACACACACACACACACACACACACACACACACACACACACACACACACACACACACACACACACACACACACACACACACACACACACACACACACACACACACACACACACACAGAGAGACACACACATACACTAGGGCTGCAACAAACGACTAATTTGATAATCGATTAATGAAACGATTAATCGATTATTCGGACTATTACTGTATGCCTTGCACAATTTCTCGAACGCTCTTATTTAGCCATCAACTTTTAGATTTAGCTTGAGGTTGTTTTAGGCATGTGGAAACTAACAATGAAGACAATAAAGATGAATACTTGATTCAAAAATACATATATTATTAAATTAACTTAACAAATTGTGAACACAACTAACATTGCTTTTTATTTAAATTAAATAAATAATATTTCACATAAAAAGAAACAACAATGTTTTAACAAATCGTATTAAATAATGTGATAACATAATTGTAAACAGAATAGCTGAAACTTTAACAAAATAAATAACTCAGTTACCTCTAAACATTAACCCATGTTTGTATAATTGTGTTAACTCCGTGTGTTGCTGACGTGGAAAAGTTACTCGTGGATGGGGGGGGGGGGGGGCTACAGAGCAAGACAGTCGAACCCGGTGCATTCCTCCGTCTGAATGTGGAGCGCTTTTGCTAAATGTTTAGACAAATTGCTCGTGTTACCGCCCTGACATGCTAAACTCTTATTGCACTTTTGGTAACGAGCATTGTCCACCTCAAGACGGGTAACATTTAACCACACCTTGGAGCGCTTCTCTCCGCCATCCCCGCCGTGTGTTGCTGCATGTAGCAGCCGTGTGTGTGTAAACTGCCCCGCCCCCTCGCACACATAAGGGGGAGAGAGAGATCTCGTCTCGATTGGAAAGATCAAAAATACACCATAGACTCATTTTTTTTGTCTTTTTGCATATTAGAAACGAGTTGGCGACACTAAGACTGTGATATAATGTTTATGTAGCAATAATACATATGACATATATTTTTTAAATGTCTCCAGTACCGATAATAAGACTGATAACGTTGGAGTTTAACGGCGCGTAAAACACACGTGATTACGTCACCAACGAATCGACGACTGAATTAGTTGGCAACCAATTTGGTCATCGATTTTAATCGATTAAGTCGATTAGTTGTTGCACCCCTAACATACAGACACACACACACACACACAGACACACACATATACACACACTCACAGACACACACTCAGAGACACATACACACACACATACACACACGCACACACACACACACACACACAGACACACACACCCACACAGACAGAGAGACACACAGAGACACACACACACAGACACACACTCTCACACACAGACAGACAGACACACACACACACACACACACACACACACACACACAGAGAGAGACAGACACACACTCTCACACACAGACACACACACACACACACACACACACAGAGACACACACACACACACACACACACACACACACACACACACACACACACACACACACACACACACACACACACACACACACACACACACACACACACACAGAGAGAGACATACACACACACACACACACACACACACACACACACACACACACACACACACACACAGAGACTCACACACACAGAGAGAGACACACACATACACACAGACACACACACACATACACACACGCACATTAATGACATCGTTTTTTTTTTATCACATTTTGTTTAAGATCAAAGAGGAGTTCAGAAGGGTAACAACTCTTCATCTGGAGCGAACCTTTTTGACGAAACTGGACTTCTACACCCCCAAACTGCTGAAGATATTTGGGAAGAAAGGCGGGGTTGCAGGCTCAACAATAAAACTGATACTGGATTCATTCAGTGAGGTAAGCTTTGAAATTCATACAACTACATTATCTTTTAAGTAATTACGTGTTTTCTCACCTCTCCCCCTCTCTCTTAAACTGCCTGTTTTTTAGACTAAAATGTAAACGTGAAGCATTCTCTTAAAATGTGTTTTGATTGCTGTATTTCTATATACATGAATAGGTTTACAATTATGTAGTATTCTTTATTCTAATTTACATTTCTGTTTAAACAGCAAAATGTTGAAGGTAGACGAGATGCCATCATCCGCTGCCTGATGGAGTTCCTTGGAGAGAGTACAGAGGAACTCATCAAAGACTACCAGGTAAATGTTATGATGATTGTTGAATTCATGTTTAATATGTTGTCTGTTCTTCAATATTTGTAAATAAGTATCTCTATAGTTGAGCAACTTGCCATCATTTGGAGAAAAAAATATTCAGATTAGCTAATTTAGCATTAAATAAGGGAGGCGTGTGGCGCAGTGGAATAGTGCGTTGGTCACAGGTTCAAACCCCACTGCAGTCAGCATGTCGTTGTGTCCCTGAGACACTTCACCCCAAAGTGCTCCTGTGGGGATTGTCCACAGTATTGAGTATGTAAGTCGCTTTGGATAAAAGCGTCTAACAAGTGACATGTAATGTAAAATACATTTAACATAAGTTATATATTTTTACTGCATTTGATGTATTATTTATAGATTTTATTTTATATTTTCTCCATTTCATTTTCTGATTGAAAATGTGTTAGAATTTATGGTTGAGACGTTAAAACCCAAATTCCCCCTAATTTCTGCAATATACTTAATGCAGTTTACATATTGTTATTTACTTCTTGGTTGGAACAAAGCATATATTTATTTAAATGAGCTGCATTCAGACCCATGTCATTACTGGACCAAAAAAATACATGTTAATATAAATTCCCTTCATTAACTTACCCCATCCTTATTTGAGTTGAAGGACACTAGATAATCTACTTAAATACTGAATGAAATGCCCACTTTAATGTAATGAGTCTCACA
Source organism: Pogonophryne albipinna (assembly GCA_028583405.1). Taxonomy (NCBI): domain Eukaryota; kingdom Metazoa; phylum Chordata; class Actinopteri; order Perciformes; family Artedidraconidae; genus Pogonophryne; species Pogonophryne albipinna. The sequence goes on along the minus strand of CM053259.1, from coordinate 3,176,603 downwards.
CAGTAACATGTTTTGACAAGATGTTTTGACAAGATGTAAGCAAGGATTTTTAGTGTTTCTTTTTATTTATTTCCCTTAGTGTTGTCCTCGAGTCTGATTGTTGTTGGTGGTTTTTTTGTAACTTGTGTTGTGATTGTACATAGTATTTTTCTAAATGTGTGTGTGAATAAAACATTATATTTAGAAAAATGTATTCACGATTTTGTACTTTTACATTGTTATATATGTATTGAAAGTGTTGTAAGCTGTTGTCTAAAACATGACAAAATAAAGTTGATTTTGTTAAAGTGTTTGTTGTTTCATGTTTTGTAGTAGTCTTAATATAAGAATGTATAAAAACTAATGGAAATAGAGCTGATGTTTAATGTAGAAGAAATTATATGTAAATATGACTTAAATATTTTTGCAATAAAAATAAAGAATAACAAGTAAAAACTACATGAAAAGCTAAATAGTTTTTACTAGAGATTTGTAATAAGATCCAAATCTTAAGTAAAATGTACTATGCAATAGTAAGTACAATGAGTCAAATGTACAATGCAATAGTAAGTAAAATCTACTATGCAATAGTAAGTACAATGAGTCAAATGTACTATGCAATAGTAAGCAAAATGTACTATGCAATAGTAAGTAAAATGTACTATGCAATAGTAAGTACGAGTCAAATGTACTATGCAATATTAAGTCAAATCTACTATGCAATAGTAAGTACAATGTACTATGCAATAGTAATTAAAATCTACTTACAAAAACTGAGTGACAGTAAAGTTTACTCAAGTGCCTTTAATAACAAACACTTCTTAACTGTAAGTAGATTTTACTTGAAATATAAGATGTTAAATTTACTTAGGTTTTCTAAGTGCGTTTTGTTACCTCGATTTTCCTAAGTAAATGTTACTCCCCGTTTTTTTCAGTGTGGAAATGGGAGAAATGCCTTTAAGGATAAGAAGAGTGAAGTTAATGTTGGCATACTGGGTAAACCTTCAGGGGCATAGTGATAGTCATCCTGAGAAAAGTATTTTTGAAAGACTGCTGGGAGCACAATGAGTCACATTTAACAAGTTTTGGATGGATTGGCGATGTTAAAGCAGCAAGTATACTGTAGGTTTGAATCAAATACAGTATTGCCCCACAGTTCCAATCTCGTCCATTCCACCCTGGTTGTTCCCATTGCCAAGTGTAGACCTCAATATACGAGAGGAGTTAAAGGAAAAGAAAGAACTACCAGTATGGCGCATAGTCCAGAATTATTTTGCAAGATATCACTCAGACTCAACAATCATATTTACAGATGGCTCCAAAGATACAGAGACAGGGCGTGCAGGGGCAGCAGTTTATATCCCAGTGAGTAATACACATATAAAGAAAAGGGTAACAGACCATGTGTCAGTATACACCACAGAGTTGTTGGCATTGGTACTGTCATTGAAATGGATAGAGGAGAAAGAAATACATAACAGTGTAATTGCATCTGACAGCTTTTCAGCATTATCGAGTATACGATCCGGCAGATCTTCATTTAGAATGGACATAATAAATGAAATATTTCTAATTTTACATAAAATGCAAATCAAAGGCATAGCAACTCGTTTCATCTGGGTTCCTGCTCATGTTGGTGTGGAGGGTAATGAACAGGTGGATATTCTGGCCAAACAAACACTCAGAAGTATGAACATAGACATAGAAGTTCCACTCAGCAAAGCGGAGGTTAAAACATTCATACAGAAATATGCACAAACAACATGGCAAGAACATTGGGACCTTAGTGATACAGGAAGAGTTATTTTTAAAATTCAAAGGTATGTGGGGGATGGAAGGAAGGTGGGGTTTAAAAGAAGGGAGGAAAATGTAATTTCTCGGATGAGAATAGGTCATACAGGTCTCAATCATACATTAAGTATAATAGGAAAGCATCCAACCGGAAAGTGTATACACTGCAGCCAGCCAGAAACTGTTGAGCATGTTTTACTGCTTTGCGGGAAATATAGTACTCAGAGAAATGTGCTTTTCCAGACACTGAAGAAAGCAAAATACCATGACTTTTCGCTATCAGGGCTGTTAGGGAAAACATCAGGCAATATGTATTGTGAGATTATTACGTTAGAGAAATTGATACATTTAAAATAATCTAGAGTTTTGGTTCTTTGATTTGATGTATTTTGTTTATTGTTTTCTGCAGTCTCTTGTCCACACTCCAGTCCAGTTGGTGGCGGTAATGCAGCTACAAGTGGGTTTGCCAACCGCCAATAAACACCTAAGAAGAAGATTCTCCATTAAAGCAAAGAAGAAGAAGACTCCTTTAGCCGCTGCGTTAGCCGTTCGGTTAGCTCTCCGGTTTGCTAACTGTAGTTAAGAGGAGAAACACATACCATGTTTAGTTTGATAATAAGCGAAGAGGTGGACCGACACCGGAAGCTGCCTGTGCATGAAAGGACCACGGGAATAAGAACAGGTTGGTATTATTTCTGTATACTGCGTTCCTGATGTTGCTAAGCTAACGTTAGCTGCAGCTAGCTAGCTTCAGTCTGAGCCTTTACTTTGTGTTTGTTTATTATAACCAGCGGGTAGAGTAACGAAATACATTTACTCATGTACTGGACTAGTAATTTGAGGTACTAGTGCTGTACTTAAGTTGTAGCATGTTCTGCTGTTTACCTTTAACTGCACTGCATTTAGCCGAAAGCTTTAGTTTCTTTGCAGATTCAGATTTTTAAGACTAAATATAATTTAAATAACAATTAATGATGACATATTATTATAGAGTACTTTAACTTTTAGTTAAATAGTCAAAGAAAATGGTGAGGATATTTAAGGAGTATTCATGAAATTATGGAGGATAAATTATAACTATCCAGTGGTCATCTTAAAAAGGCACTTGATATCATGTTGCCATTGTATAGCCATGTAGAATCAGGATTAGAACAAAAATAAATATTTAATAAAAGAAATATCAAATATTTACCTTTTTATAAACGTCAATTTTATGTTTTCGCTTTGCGTCCCGTATGAATGCAGCATTGGACAATCCAAAATATATATTAACACCCATCCAACCGGATCATGAGCACATCTTTACATATTTGATTATATCAGCAGGAGGTGTTACTAACTTTCCCTAGCATCATTTACCGATCAGGGGCCTCAGATCTCAATGTGAAGCCTTGGTTATTAATATGGGTTTTCTGTTTCTCTCCTCATGTGACAGGCAACTGTTCCAGAGCTGGTCTGGTCTGAGATTATAGGTCACAGTGATTATAAATGTCTGTCTGTGTTTCAGTTTTACCTTCAGATGTACAAAAGGTGATTGTTGGTGAAGGAGAGCAGCAGATGGTTTCACTCTCACCTGCAGACGTCCAGCAGCTGGTGGTAGTTAAAGAAGAGGATCCCCCTGAGCAGCAGGAGTGGAGCTCCAGTCTGGACCAGGAGGACCCAGAGCCCCCCCCTCACATTAAAGAAGAACAGGAGGAACTCTGGAGCAGTCAGGAGGGAGAGCAGCTTCAAGGGCTGGAGGAGGCTGATATCATTGAGTCCACCTTCACTCCTGTCCCTGTGAAGAGTGAGCATGAAGAGAAACCTCAGTCCTCACAGCTTCATCAAAGACAAACTGAACACATGGAAGCAGAAGCTGATGGAGAGGACTGTGGAGGACCAGAACCAGCCAGGGACTCAGATCCAGAGAGACATTTACCATCAGAGACTGAGGACAACACGGAAGACTCTTCTGAACCTGAGACTGATGACAGTGATTTCTGGAAGGCGTCCAGGGAACGTCCGTCAGATATAAACTCTATGGAAAATGATCAAGTCCCTGTAAGGGATTCCAAACATAGTGCTCGAGGGAAACCATTGTGCTGCTTTCAGTGTGGAAAAAGATTTAGCTCTAAGGGAGACCTGAAGGGACACATTATAACTCATACAGGAGAGAAACCATTCCGTTGCTCTGGGTGCAATCAAATATTTTTGTGTGAAGAACAGCTTAAGTTACACATAATAACTCATACAAGAGAGAATTCCTTTAGTTGTTCGAATTGTGATATAAGTTTTGAACAAAACGTAAATCTGACAAACCACATTGCAGTCCACACACAGGACACACTCTTCCACTGCTCTGTTTGTAACTCAGGTTTCAGTGATAGTGAGGCTTTAGTTCAACACATGAGGATCCACACGACACAAACACAGTTTAGTTGCCCAATTTGTAGTAAAGAATTTGCCTGGAGAAGATATCTGACAAAACATATGGATATCCACAAAATCTACAGCTGCAGTGTTTGTTCCAAAAAATTCACTCGGCGTTATCAGCTGAAATACCATCAGTGTGTTGGTCGTCAGTCCTCAAAGCCTCATCAGAGCAAAGCTGAGAATGAAGTCCTTGTCAGTAATGATAGGTGTAATACTGCTGAAAAACCATATAGCTGCTCTGAGTGTGGGAAAATATTTGGCCATAAGCACCATCTGAAGAGACACCGGAGATCTCATACAGGAGAGAAACCATTTAGTTGCTCAATCTGTAAGAAGTATTTTGCACGTAGGGAAACTTTACAGACACACATGAGGATCCACTCAGGAGAGAAACCATTCAACTGCTCAGTTTGTGATAAAACATTTCTGCGCAAGGCACATCTGAAAAGACACATGGGAACTCATACAGGGGAGAAACCTGTCAGCTGCTGAATGTCTGGGAACTAATATATTGAGGCAGTAAGTCCTACACATTATAGGAATTATGCAGAAACACACTGAAATCCAAACATAAGAACATATTTATTCAGATTGTAATTAAAGTTTAATTTAAGCAACACAAGTAGGCTGGTTATTCTACATTATTTTCTCATTCTCCGGCACATTACTCATTGTATACCATGTATACATTTATTAAAAGTCTTATATATATATATATATACATGTTTTTTTATTTCCCCTACACAGCACTATTGTTTGGACTGAATTATTGTCTCCGTTGTGAAGCTAATTGTTTTACCACCTTGCTATTACAGTTTCTCGATTGCAAACACACTTTTTTTTTTTTAATTGCTCAGTTTCTCAGAACACTAAACACAATTCACAAAACCCCACACCCAAAGTGCAAAACACCTAATTTCTCCTGCTAAGTGAAGAACTGCACTCAAAACTACATAAACACTTACCAAATGCAAACTTTTGCACCAAATATAACACACTTCATTCATAACACTAGATTGTTTGACCACCCAAATACACACTGCTGAGCATACTCTAAAGCACTTTCATCTGTTATGAGCTGTGTTCTGTACATAGAGGGTTCTGCAGAGAGAGATTGCTTGAGTTTACAGAAATACAGTAAATGAAGAAATACAAATGAGTTGTTGAAAAAAATCACATTTTATTCAACGATAACATTGTGCAACATGCATCTCAGCACATAGCTACTATGCTTCGGATCTCTCTAAGTGTGATGCATTGTTTGCCAAAACCCAGTTTGTAACTGCTGCTTCCTGTGCCTCATTGAAAATCCTTAGCCTTCCACCTCTTTGTTTCTCAGTCCTTCAGATAAACAACAAAGATATAGTGGTCGGTCAGTGTCTGTGTTGCATACAAGTAAGTTCACCACAGTACATTTTGCAGGATTTCTGTACAGTTATAGTATGCAACATGCCAACAATTCAATTACAGTAATGAAGTAAATACGTTTCACACAACAGATATAAGCACTGATATATCATGAATTATGCAGAGCTAAAAACTGGTAACTAACCTGTTTTCAAGTCTAAGTGTCCGGATTACAGAGGCGACAGTAAATCGGCTTAGATTAGGCTGAACCCTCTTTATAGTGCTAACATCCTGATTGATGAGCCAACAATTATGCTACCAGGTGTTTGGTCAGGTGGAACGTGTTTCTTGATCCATGTGTGAGGCATTTTGAATATCAGTGTGTTAAACCTGCTAACACGTGACTTTATGTCAGATTCCTGTGTTTTACGTGGAGAAACGTGTGCAGTGGTTTGCACAAAGTGCCGTGTTGATTTGAAAATTGTGGGAAAAGCTGAAAACGTGTTTAGAATTTTGGAGATTTGAGCCGATGTTTTGCTCTTTGAGTCTCAGTTAAAATAATTGTGCTTTATGTAGAATTTTAGTGTGTTAGCAATCGAGAAAAACTGTAAGTACAGTATGTTTTTAGTAATGTAATTGTGTACATCCTCGTTTCTTGTTTAACATGGCCCACAGATTATCCATCCTCTTCATATATCTGAGTGATTCTTCATGTTCAGCAACAAAAATCAGTTTCCTTGTTTAGATAAGCACAAACTTTGTATATTGAGGGGAATATTTTGTGTTCACAGATTTTTCTCAGTTTTATTTATAAACATAGGAATAAATATTGTAACAACTGCTCAAGTTCTCTGATTTCATTGTTTCATGATGGCTTACAAACTGTTAGGTTTTACTTTATATATTTAACAAAGTTGTGTAACTAAGCAGGGTGTTGCTTAGGAAACGTCTTGTATATTATATTTTTTTATTTACCGAGATAAAAACATCCTAACAAATTTGTGACATTACTTTTCATTTAGAGTGCATTCCACCATCATCTTAAAATTAGCTTAAACATTTTCAGTACTACATACAGAAATGAGAAGTTATGGCTGGACTGTGGCTGCGAGGAAGTGCGGTCGTCTTTCAACCAGCAGGTTATTGGTTCGATCCCGTGCAGTCAACATGTTGATGTGTCCTTGGGCAAGATACTTAACCCTGAGTTGCTCGGTGTGTGAGTGTGTGTGAGTGTTAGCTTCCCTAGAGCAAGTGGTACTGCTCTGCACGAATGAAGGCTCTGGTGAATGACTCGTATGTTTTCATACAAGCTTTGAGGGGTCGAAAAAGTGCAATATAAGTTGAGCGCTTTATCATTGAAAGATTAACAGGCCGATAGGCAGGAGAGCAAAGTGTAGGTGAAAAAATGTGTCTACAATATCTCTTAAAAACAATAGTCTGCTGGTTAATTGAGCTGCTTCACTCAATCAGACAGATACAAAAATAAGGATAAAATGGTCGCCAAGTATTCTTAGGCGGTGTGTCAATACGTTTTTGTGTAGAGCAGTGTTTCTAGAACATTTTTATATGATCTAAAAAGGACCTTTTTTCGGAAGTTATTTGAAAGCTTCCTATAGCTTACCAGGGTGTTTCCATAATATCGTATGATTGTGCTTATATTTTTATTTAAACTTGAGAAAAAAGAAATGAAATGATTGAGGCTCCATGGTCTCCTTTCAATCACTACTGTTATCAGAAGAGACAGAATAGTCTGCAGTGTCGTCTTCAGTCCTTTTGTTGTGCTTCTGTTTCCTGCATTAGCTGCTATAGGCTTGATCTGTCGGGGGACATCTTACTTCTTCCTTCTGTCTGTTTGTACCTGTGTTCTCTCATGTTCCGATTAACCCAGCCTCCCCCAAAAAAAAATGTTTTGTGTCTATATCTACGCCAGGATCCGGAGTCGAGGCTGATCCTGTTGCTGTGGTCCTGTGTCCTGGATCCTCTGTCCTGAGTTCTGGATTGAGTCCTGGACTTCGAGTTGTGGCTGAACCTGTCTCTGCGGTCCTGCCTGACTCTCATCATACTACTTCCCTGATGGCTCCCACAGGACTGTTGACAAAACCACCAGACTCAGGGACAGTTTCATTCCATAGGCCATAAGACTATTAAACACCTGAACTTTGAAACAACATCCATAACATTCATCTGATTGCAACTTAGAAATTATTTATCTAATATATCATATTCCAATCACTTGTATATAGACTCTTATTGTACGATTGCACTATTTCACTATTTTCTTTGTATTTACTTGCACTATATTTTTCTGTTTATCTGTTTTATTGTGTTGCACTGGAGGAGCCTGTGACCTAAGATTTTCATCGAAATAACTACACTGTAGCTATGTACGTATGCCTAATAAAAGCCTTGAACCTTAGACTACTACTACTACTACTACTACTACTACGAGTACTACTACGAGTACTACTACAACTACTACTACTACAACTACTGCAACTACTACTACAACTTACTACTACTGCTACTACTACTACAACTACTGCAACTACTACTACAACTTACTACTACTGCTACTACTACTACAACTACTACTACAACTACTGCTACTTCTAGTACTACTACTAAAACTACTACTACTAACTCAGCCTATACTTTTCAGCTTCAGGACATTGAGACACAGGTGATGTGAAGCTCATAAAGTGAGGCAAATAGAAATAATCAGCTGATGGAGTGTAGATGTGGAAATAGGTGCATTCGATCAGCTGACTGTTTTCACAATAAAAGTAGTTTCTTAGTGAATGTCCTGTACTGGTCTTAAAATCTCATAACATCAGCTTTTAATGTTCCTCTTGGATGTTCTTCTTGACCCTCAGAGAAGGAGAACATGTCGGGTCTTTCAGGCATGTCCTTTCCTAACAAAAATGACAGGAAACATAAAACATATTATTGCAGAACAAGTGTGTTATTTATGAAAGCGGTGTGTGTGTGTGTTTAGGGGCTGTAGATATAATTATTTTGTAATTGTAATGATTTTTTTTTTTTTCAACAGTGAGCTACAAAGACAATCAGATTATGAATGAACAGTATGAAGTTCATCAACATTGAAATATATGTTATTATCAAAATAATATTGAACTGTTATCAAAACGTAGTGCAACTGTAGAAGCTTGCTCTGTTGTCTCACTGAAAGAATAACTTTTACCACGTTTTTTACAGACAATATTGAGAGATAAATAGTAGCAGTTCTCACTATGTGTTAAATATCTTTGCCTTCAAAACATTAAATTAGAAAGCTGACAAAATCATAGTGCTTGTTAACATCTAAATGTAACTTTTTGCATGGAAAAAACCCTCAACTTAACTGATGTGTAGGTGATCTAGTATTTAGTATTGTTTAATGGAATGTATATCAGTGTATTAAAGTCAATACTTCATTGATTTAAACCAATATCTTGATTCTTTGTACAGTATGAAAAAAAGAGTCTTTGTACCTGTGCTGAAGTTCACTGCTGTGAGGAGTCCAGTTCTGTCTCTCACTCTCTGGTCCAGCCTGTCTGCATCACCTGGACACCTAAACAAACAGATATATATGTGTAAAGTACCATGTGTACAAATAATATAACTGATTCTCTTCTGTTGAACATGTTGGATTGTGTATTGTCCGAGTAAGGGTCCTTTTTATTTTACTGTAACTTTGGAAGTTGTGTTACCAATGCTTACTGTTTATTTGATACCCATTTGGTAATACAATTAATAAAAACAACAAGGTTTGGGTTCGTTCTTCAGATGACTGTGACGTTAACGTGTAAGCTCAATAATGAACTCCAGCTCAACCAACCATATTGTAATATCTAAGTAATCATCTTGAAATATGACATTAATAATTGTAATATACACATCTTATTGTGAGGTTGATTTCACATACACTACTTCAACGTTAACTTGTCTACATACTTGAGCATAGCCAATTTAAATTAACCTTAGCGATACAGTTCTCTACGTTACAAGGATGACCTTATTTTATCAACCTCAAACAGAAGCCGTTTGTTCAACAGTATTATCCCACTTAACGCTTGTCTATTTCGTTTTAACCTTTATATATACAGTCTATTATTTTAACTTGGAGGCTACGATTAGCATCGTTAGCACCGATGTAGCTACCACTCGCTACACGCTAACCCAAGTCTTAACATTCATTACGTAGCCGATTAAAATCATTAACACATCAATAAGTACTCGAATTTCACTTACCGCAAAAACCGCATTCATGCACCGTCTGTTTTAACCGCAGAGCGAGTCACAATAGTCCGATATATAAGCATGAAGAACAAATAACCACGGCCGGCTTCAAGTTGTGTTCCCTGAATGAACTGAGCAGGCAGAGTCCCTGTAGCTAGCTTCACGGAGCAGGTAGCAGAGAGCCAAGAAGCTAGCAGCAGCAGTCACTTGACAGAGCTGTCACTCAATGTGACCACGCCCTAATATATGCATAACTTTAAGGCTTAATATTAATTAAACAGATGAGTTGAGAAAAAATGCACCCCCCACACAGTAGTCATGAAGAGGGAATCTAACTATACAGAGAATATGGTTTTTTGAACCACGATGTAAACATGTTTATTCCTGCTGTAAAGTTGGGCATTTTAACATGGGGGTCTATGGAAATTGCTCCCTTCTGCAGCCTGCTCCTACTGGCCACTAGATGAACTGCAGTGTGTGGCACTTCCGTATTGGCGTCCCGGCTCTTCCCCAGAGTTTGTCGCTTGGTCTTCACATGGTATAGTCTCGTCTGAAAGGAGTGCTGACAGAGAGCACCAGAACGCCGCTCCAGCCCTTCAAATATTGCAGTACCCATAAGGAGCCGTACACATGCCACAGTGTCTTTAGTTGTAAGCACAGTGGCGATTTGTTGTTTTTAGCATCTGGTTAGCTAGCTATGCTAACGAATTTAAAGAGCTTTTCTACAACCAGGTGGAAGAGAGCTCTCTCCTGAGAGGCTCAAATAACCTCAGCTCAGTGAGGTTAAGGCACACCTTGATATGATCATTATAGTTATTAATGAGACTAAATGAAAAACAGGTATAAAATACTATATGACAGTAACAAAAAAGTTGTTAAAATAACAAGAATAGAGTTTAAAAGGGGAGTGATTTGTAAAATATCCATATGAAACAGTTCTGTTTCATATGGGTGTTGAAAGATGTATCCATAGATCTCTTAATGTTGCTCTCAAAGTGCACCAGATTGATGCTTTTAACTTCAATATTTAAAAAAAAAATCTTCCCGGGGGGCATGCCCCCGGACCGCCCTAGAGGGGGTTAGGTGTCCCCCCCCACACTTAAATCATGTTCACATGGATAGGATACTAAATACATTTGCACACATCTTGTGTCCATATCTTTCTGTTTTGGTGGTCACGCCACACCGTGCACATGCATGCATGCGCGAGTCATGGTAAGATATCTGGATTAAGAGGTTACTTTTTCTTTGCACAGCATGAAAGAAAGGCCAAATGAATGGGCTGTGATTTTAGTTTTTTTTTATGCAGAGGTTGAGTTCAATCATTTGTACGGCCCTCGGAGGATGTTGTAAAAATTGAAAGGAAAAAGGTTCCCCACCCCTGCTGTAAATAATAATAAAAACCCTTGATTTATAACTTAACATCTCTGTCTCCTATTGATCTGAGTATATTATAAAGAATAGCAGTTCATTGAAGCATTATAGCACAGGCCTTTGTCAGATGGTATATTACGCTGTTTTTTTTCTGCTTCCAATAGTTCTCTCTTTTTTCACCATACCTGTGTTTGCATCACTGTAACCAAATGAGCACCTGCATGTGTATGAGAATGGCCCTGACACCATTTCAGCCCAGATTTACAAACTCCTGGCAGGACAAGCTGGAGCTCAATTCTCACACTGAATTAAAAAAAAGTGAGTGAGGGACTGCAATATAAGAGGGAAAGAAAGAGAAACTTTAAAACTGTTCAATTGCTATGATGTGTAAAGACTGATATTGTTCTATAATCGTCTGAAACTGTTAAGTCATGATGTGAAACGGTTACCAAAGAAAAAGGGAAACTCAAGCTGCTGCTAAACTTTATTTTATTTATCTAAAATTAAGCACTTTTAAGATGCACACATTTTCAAAAGCTATTTTATTTATTTTCTCTATTGTATTTTTAAATGCAGCCCGAGAGGAACATTACACATATCCACAGTATTTACTGTATATCTGTATAGTTCAATGTTAATTGACAATAAATATTGTTGTTTTTGAATTGTACTTTCTTTATTTGATTGGCAGTGAGTTGTTGATTACATGCAGACGTTGATAAAGCTACAGGTCACTTCAATATATATCACACTAATTCATAAAGCAAGTTAGACATGTTGATGTTCCGGACCTTTGCATGGGGACATTTTCTCTAATTGGACCTCGTTGAATTTTAGTTGAATACCCCTGCTATAGGACAGTAAACCAAAAATATTGTTTAAAACTGGAGAGATAAAAAAATATGTATAAATAAACAATTGTTAACTAGGTAAAATAAGATATGAATGAACAATAGCCAGCTAAAATCTCGCCTAGGGCAGCAAATTGTCTAGAACCGGGCCTGCTGCTGACCAATCAGAGCTTGGTGCATGGAGTTTAAAGGTCTCCTATTATACTATTTGTAGGCATACAGTACCAGTGAAAAGTTTGAGATGATGCTTGCTAATGTAAACACAGACCATATTACTTCCAAAGCACGTTGCGTATCAATTTCCCCTATTTTCACTGAAAATTATGTTTTTTCTGTAGCCCCGGACAATTCTCCCTCAATAATATAATACATTAACCGTGCTTTACCTGAACCTCATCATGACACTAAAGAGGACGGCAGGATTTTAATTTCCCGTGTTCAGTGAATGCAACAGAGGCAAGACACCAGACCAATCAGAGAGTTGCATGGAAATACAGTACTAGTACTTCTTGGTCTCTGTGTTTCATTCAAGCTCGGCTCTGTGTGTGTGTGGCAATAGTCGCGGGTGTACTGTGTATGCGCGTGTGGGGAGTGTTGCAGTAGAACATTCCACTGTAGCGCCCGGTACCTTAATGGGAAACCCTACATGTTTGATCACCCTTTATGAAACGTCAAGCTACCCCACAGCACCCCCAAAAGAACATTTCTGGCGCCGCCACTTTGGGCTAAGCCCCTAATGTTTCCTGGTCCAGGAAACGCCCCTGGTTTCAGCTCCTGCTCGGGCTTATTTGGTTCACAATTAGTTCAACGTGCGACTTGGCTTCATTTTCCACTGCTCAAAGCCCAAGTGGTGCCATGTAGTGACATCACCGTTTTGTTGCTGATGCTCATGTTGCCTTTGATCATATGAAGCCAGATTGAATTTAAAAACAACTTCTCCAACTTGCCATAGTTCATTGAGTGCCGTGGACCATGGTCCATTGTTTATTAATGTGGTTCAGCTGTATTTACCTTCCGCTGCAGTGATGCTAATCCACCGGCGTTTAGTCTACCGTTAACTCATGGCAGCGGCCGCTGGAAAGTAGTAATTCACTGTCTGACTGTCACAGAAGCAACGTCCCCTAATCTTGCATATTTTCCACCCTACGTGTCAATATTCTATTTAGTTTGAATTGACACTGGTTCTAGATAGATAGGTGATGTTAATATAGCCACCGAAAATAATCTGACTATTTTGACTGCTTGTTGCTAACATATTGTGGCATAAGCTGTTTTCTATTGGGATATTTTACCGGCGTATTTATCATTATATTTCTTGTGATAGTCTGAAATGGCAACCTGTGTAGCCCCTGTATTAATTACAGGGGCTACACAGGTTGCTCCTCAGTGACCAGGAGGTGAATTGGCAGTCCACACTGGTCCGATCTGGACGTGAACCAGCAACCCTTCGGTCCAATGTCAAAATCCCTATGGACTGTAACAGTCAATAATAGTATCGCTATTATCGATCGCCAATTTTGGGGCCGATCGCCGGAATCAGTATCGGCCGATATTGATCGCCGATCCGATCGAGTGGGCGGGGCCTATGGGGATCTTCCATTTAAAGTGATGTTTAAAACTCAAGTTAATGGGGCTCATTCACTGGCGCTTCCACAAACAACAACCAACATAATTATTACATTCAAATGAAGTACATTATTTCCAAGCGACGCTTGGTCAGGGTCCCGTGGCGTGCAGTTGTGACGCTCCTAGGCTCCTTCAGCTTCATAAAGGGACGCAAATAGCTTTCAACTGATTTTAATGTATTCCCATCTGCGGCGGGATTTGACGCTCATGGAAGCACGGCATTCGTTTGTGTCAGCTGCCTTTAAAGGCAATGTGAGCGTCCATTCCCATTGGATAACGGAGAATTGTACACCCGGAAGTAAGTATTCCCCTTACTGTCGATTGATTTGACAGTGATATCTGCACTACTCATCGACTGAAAAACACCAGATTATCCTTGTTAATTACACAACATTGATTGGTTTAAATTGTGTGCAATGCTTTTGTATTTTTCCCCTTCGATTCGGAGAAACAAATATTTTTTCCGAGTAAAGGATGGCAGAACACTACACTACCCAGAGTCCCCAGCTATCTTTTAGGACTACACCATGTGCTCTGTTTGACAAGCCCCGTGATTAGTTCTCAAGCTCTGTGATTGGTTGACCTCCAACTGCAATTCCATTAATTCCACGTGATCTTCAAATTTCTCCCTGCAGAAAAAAAAAACATGGCCGAATTTCGTTTTATTCTCGGTGGAAAATGCCTATTTTAAAGTTAGTTTGGCCATTAAAATGCGTTTTGATGTCATTTGATGCGAGAAATATGAGTTGTTATTTCAGATTATGTGTGCAGTGGATGTACATGATCTTTAGTTTGCTAGTTATTACGAAGATTACTTCAGGAAATTGTGTCCATACTGTACAACGGTTTCATTGTTACCAAGGTGGTTGCTAGGGACGCTGCTATCGATATTATTTCTGTTATGTTGTGTAACTGTTTAATGGCCTGTCAATGTATAGTGTTGGTCCACAGCGCAAACGTATTAGTTAGTATTTAGATTAGTATCTAAAATGGTGGCATAGATACGTTATTTTCCCCTGTGCAATTCCAGTCTCACATCTCACATCACATCGTCATTAACAAATACCGGAAACAGACCGAAAACATTTAAAAAAATAAAATAATAATACTTTATTCCGAGTGTGCTTGCTTTTGTCTTTGAAAGTCATCACATAACGGCATTGTAATACACGGTTCGGCTGCATTAAATATTACATATCTGCCGTAGTTCTCTATTTATAGAGCCCTGCTGAGAAGACTTATAGACAAACATGAGGAACTGCCGCCAACACTGAAAACGTGACGTGGATCATAAATATACCAGCAATTAAACAACATCTTACATTTCTTTTCACACAATACGTCTCCTTGCAGTATCAACACCAATTCGGCTGACTTTTATATTTGATCCAATTGGTAGATAGGCTGTATTTACACCATAAAGATGCACAGCTGATAGAAAGGGACACCTAGTGGTTAAAGCATGTTATTGAATTTCATTATTTTTATTATTAGATATTAATAGGATCCCTATAAAATATATTCATTACTCGTTATTCTCTACTAATAGTAAATTAAAGACTGTATATAATGACTATTTTGGACATCCCTTTCAAGATTTCACTGGGTGGACCCATTCAAATCCAGTTTTGGACAGTCTGCCGTGGTTCCATCCCATTTCAAGTGCTGTTCGAGAGAATACTTACTTCCGGGTGTAATATTCTCTAAAGCAAATGAGCAGCTCCGACCCTCGGTCCTGACGGACTCCAACTTGTGTTTATTAATCAAACAAATAAATAAACACAAGGATAATTATGTGTTATTGTTGAGTAAATGGAGAATTGCACAGGGGAAAATAACGTAGGCTATCTATGCCACAATTTTAGCTGCGGATTTTGTTAAACTAATACGTTTGCGCTGTGGACCAACACTATCAGTGGCGGCTGGTGGGAAATATTTTTGGTGGGGCTGTTGATATAGTGAGTAAAACATTTTTTTTTGGGAGAAATTACCCCTTAAATTAGGACTTCTGGTGATGTAATGGCGCGTTTCCAGTGCAGCGCGGAGCTCGCTTTAAGCGTGCCGAGCCGTGCGGCGCCCGTTTTTGGTTGCGTTTCCACTTGGCCTAGTACCGGCTAGCGGGTCCTAATTCACAGTTTTTCTGGCCCCATAAAATCGTTGTTCTAGGGCCAGGGACAACCAGGCTGAGTCGGGCTGAGTATGCTAAACTAGAGAGAGAATCGCTGGCAAGGGGGCTACAACTACAACAAGATGAACATATTTTACCGTGATTTAATTGTAATACACGTTTCAAAATGATGCCGAATTAACAACATACTGATACCGGTTAGTAAAAACCATGAATTAACGCTTTGACAAGTCTGCAGACAGACGGCAGGCGAAAAACCCTTTTAAAATGCGTGTTTTCTAAATGGAGCTTGGCTAAGCTAACGTTATATATGCTCCGACCGTCCACACTCACAACAACGGCCTATACAGACATAAATAAACCAGCGACTGTATTCTCCATGACACAGACAGTCTGTGGTTTGTACTTGATTAACTTTTGTCTTGTTTCTGAACAGATCGTATCTGTCCCCGGCTGTTTGAAGAGCAAGCATGGGAAACAAAAGACAGCATTTACCTGTTTGCATCCAGCTAGCCATGCCTTTCTGGTGTACCAGCTACGTGAGAAGCCTCGTTGATACGTTTTGTCTTTTTCACGAGCTTGCTGCGATATATACAAATCGGGTTGGTCCGGTCCAAGGTCTTTAAGTATCAATTTATTTCCCAAACTTCTCCTTTCGAAAGGATTGGAGAGTAGCTCTTGCACGGAATTGGGTGCGGACCGAAGTCCGGCGACTCCACCTGCACACGAAGCCATTCTCATCCAACTTCTGCGTCACCTTGGTCACTCACGAGTCTAAAAAACAACTCACGTCAACGCACGTAAGCAACGTGGGCGCCAACGTGAGCGCCCTCGTGACCAAAATATTTGACGGCGCTGATTGGCTGAAATTATGTTTCGGCGGCACAGTTTACTATTGAGACTTTTGCAACGTGCTGGTTGCTGCTGTTTGGCTCGGGGGCTCCTTCACGGCGCCCGGTAATGATAAACTAATGCCACGTCAAGGCCAGGCAGGAAACATGTGACTTATCAGTAACTTTAGACATCGTAACACAATTTTAAACGAGATTTTATTGTAGATTATACATTTTACTGATACCAATTGTATGATATTTACCTTGTTCATTAAAAATATAAAATATATATTTTTTTTAAATATATTTTTTTTAATTTAATATATTTTTTAATATATTTTTTTGTATGTGGGAAGAGCTGGGGCGGCGCCCCTAGCGCCCCTATGGGCCGGCCGCCACTGACTATACATTTACGGGGAAGGTGGTAGCAATAAAGATAACACCATGACCAGGGCTGCCAACATTTGAGTTCAGCTTGGAGTGAGATTTCTTTTTTGGTGAACCGAAAAAAGAAACGTTCATGTGTACAGTGTTACAAATGTATTGAACATGTACAAACTAGGGTTTCCCATTAATTCACTAACCAGATGCTAACAACAACAATGCAAATAGTGAGTTTGGTAGAAATATACTGTATAATAGTAAAGTTATTTAAGATGATGCCATAGTTATTGAAGATGTTACATTATAAATATTCCCCAAAATTATTCAAAAGCATATTCTTCCAAACTCTCTGCTGTAGTATGACCACCAGGAGACTATTGATGTGTGTAGTGAGTTTGGTAGTAATATACTGTAATAGTGATTGAATATTATTGTATTCTCTTTTTTCGGAGTTGCACTTTGTAGACGGTCCCTGAGCACTAGTTCCTTCTCCGGCTGCGGATAGAGACCAATGTAATGTGTCCAGCTCGGAGGACGGCGCGTATTGGCTTTTTTTGATCAAATGTGATAGTAGTTCGTTGTCAACCTTACCACGGTACTTAGGAGACGTCATTTGTGTCTGAATAACGTTTTGTTCATGAGTTATTGATCCGTGAAATCAGAATCTCCCAATATCGTTCCAACTTTACTGAACTAAGCCAGAAGACCGTCTCATTTCGTAGACCGCTCGGTTTGCTGTTCCTTCACTTTATATACATTTATTTTGGACGAAAACTTAGCGTGAGGAAAGGCAAGTGTGGCGTGAGTGCGTGAGATATGGGTTAATTGCGTGACTCTCACGCTCAATGCGTGAGGGTTGGCAGCCCTGATTAAACAGTTACACAACATAACAGAAATAATATCGATAGCAGCGTCCCTAGCAACCACCTTGGTAACAATGAAAACGTTGTATGGACACAATTTCCTGAAGTAATCTTCGTAATAACTAGCAAACTAAAGATCATGTACATCCACTGCACACATAATCTGAAATAACAACTCATATTTCTCGCATCAAATGACATCAAAATGCATTTTAATGGCCAAACTAACTTTAAAATAGGCATTTTCCACCGAGAATAAAACGAAGTTCGGCCATGTTTTGTTTTTTCTGTAGGGAGAAATTTGAAGATCATGTGACATAGACGCCAGCCATTGGAATAGTCTTGTTTGAGACAAGCGAGACAAGCCGTTGGTGCTGTTGCGATCAACTCTTGCTAGTGCGTTGCATGATGGTTAGTCATTTTGTCCGACTTGCTCTGGAGCATAATAAGAACTGGATACAGCGTGGGAGGCGGGGCCTCATTCATTACTATGAGAGTTTCTCATTAGCGCATGATGATAAAATGGCCCAACTTTTGAGAGAGTGAAAAGTCACAGATTACCCGGCATGCCTGAGAAGTACCCGTATGTGCACTCATAGAGCATGCTGTCACTACCATAGACATATAAAGAGTAGACGCCACATTGGCTGCTGGGGCGCAAGAAATACGGCCGCCATCTTGGACCGGTCATCCTACCCATATTGTACAGACATTCTACCCATAGACAGCAGAGGTTTCAAGATGCCAGAGCACTGTGCGGCGTATTGCTGTGCAAATCGGCGGACGATTGCGAACAGGGGTCGGGGGATTACTTTTCACAAGTAAGATTCAACATTATTATTGGTTGTATTTTGTAAATAGAATATTATTGTACTGTATTGATGTCCGCCAGCGAAATCGTAGCCAGCAAACATTATGTTTATGGCCAACTGAGACTTTATAAATCATATGCTGCTGTAACAAGTGAATTTCCCCGTTGTGGGATGAATAAAGTAAAATCTAATCTAATCTATCTAGGAAGAAGAAGGAAGAAAATAAACTTGACCTCCTTCTTAAAAAAAATGTGTGTTGACTCTCAAATCTCCCGTTTTTATTTTGAAGGTTTCCCAAAGACAAAGATATGAGGAAGAAGTAGGAAGTTGCTTTGTGGAGGGAAGGGTTCACTGCAAGCGAGTCATCCGTGATTTGCAGTGAGCATTTTAAGCAGGACGAGTTTGACAGGACAGGACAGATTGTCCGACTCAGAGATGGTGTTATTCCCTCCATCTTCAGCTTCCCGGTTCACCTCCAAAGAGTAGGTGTATCATCATAAGGCTATTAGCATTCATAAATGTAAATATTGTAGTGCCGTGAAGAGAGAGTCGGAGGCGGTGTATTAAGAATGGAGTTCCAATCTTTATTATCCATTTATATCAGAGAGGTTAACACATGCACTGCTCTGCCTGATGAGCTAGCAGGAAAGGCAGCTAAAGCTACAGGTGTTCCCCACTAAAGGGTCCGTGTGGCAACACAATAAGCAAGGTGAATTATGGTCCCACATGGTGTCACCACACAAGCCCCCCCAGAATTCACACATAAACAAAATCAGCATGGCGGGGAGGAACGACACGCCGACCCCCACGACTCCTGAGCACGGGAGTCGGAAAAGTGACTTCCGCCTGTGCGGCCCCCGGAAGGGAAGGGACCGGAACAACAGGTCTTAAATCCGTGACAGGGGACGAGGCCCGGGGGGCGGCCCCGTCGCGGAGGTCGAGCCAGCACCACAGGCTGGTCCAAGTCCAGGTGAGCAGCCTTCACCCGGTCCACCGAGACGTGCTCGGCCTTGCCACCCAGGTCGACCACCAGGTGCTTGTCCCCGTGCTCCAAGACCCGGAAAGGCCCATCATAAGGGGGCTGCAGGGGGCCTCTGTGCGCATCGTGCCGGATGAACAAGTGCTCCGCCGAGCGGAGCTCTGCGGGAACCTGTGTTACGACCCTGGGTCGTTATGTTGTTGTGTGCAGGTATTTTCTTCCTCCTCCTGTGTCTGTGGCTGCGTATGAGTGAACAGGTGGTGCCCGGTAGCTGATTGGAGGCCTTCGACAGGCTGATTGGTCCACCTGGGGAGACGGGAGGATATTTAACTGCAGCCGTGCAGTTCCTCGGCCGCTCTCACTGACTCCGCTTCTCCTACTCCCAACGCAGCGCCTTTTGTATATTCTGTTCTGTAGTGCTGAGAGCGCACCTTGACAAAATGTTGTCCTTCTCCTCTGGCTAAGGCCAGTGTCACGTTGCCTGTCTTTGCAAGACAGATGTGTGGTCTTCGGAGTGCAAACCCCTTTTGTTTTCTTTTCCCGTTTGGACTGATCGTTTTCTCCTGTTTACGTTAGTGTAGGTAAGAAGCTTGTATATTTATTTTTTGGTAAATACATTTACCAAACGCTTTCTCTGACTCGGTGTCCGTGTCTTGGGAGTGGGAAGAGTGGGGGAGAGTGCACATTTTGTGCTGCGCCTAGGTTCCCCTAGACCTGGGCGTAACATACATTTGCACTCTCCCCCACTCTTCCCACTCCCAAGACACGGACACCGAGTCAGAGAAAGCGTTTGGTAAATTTATTTACCAAAAAATAAATATACAAGCTTCTTACCTACACTAACGTAAACAGGAGAAAACGATTTAGTTGGGGGGGTGTTACGACCCTGGGTCGTTATGTTGTTGTGTGCAGGTATTTTCTTCCTCCTCCTGTGTCTGTGGCTGCGTATGAGTGAACAGGTGGTGCCCGGTAGCTGATTGGAGGCCCTCGACAGGCTGATTGGTCCACCTGGGGAGACGGGAGGATATTTAACTGCAGCCGTGCAGTTCCTCGGCCGCTCTCACTGACTCCGATTCTCCTACCCCTAACGCGGCGCCTTTTGTATATTCTGTTCTGTGGTGCTGGTACTCCCTGGGACTGACATAAACGTGCCGTTGAAATCAGTGCTTTTGTTACGCCGGATTGTTTTTTGGAGTACACGGTTATGCCGTTTGGGTTAAGAAATGCACCCGCCACTTTCCAGCAGCTTATGAGCAGGGTCTTATGTGGGGTTGGCAACTGTGAAGTTTATTTGGATGATATTGTGGCCTATTCATCCACCTGGCTGGAGCATCTGAAGACTCTGAGTGAGATTTTTGATCGTTTGCGTTCGGCTTCCCTCACACTCAATTTGGCTAAATGTGAGTTTGGGAAGGCAGTAGTGAAATATTTAGGTAAGCAAGTGGGACAAGGTCAGGTCTGCCCTGTGGCTGTCAAGGTAGAGGCTATTATAGATGTTCCACCTCCCCAAACGCGCCGTGAGCTTCGGCGTTTTTTGGGGATGGCTGGCTATTACCGTGCGTTCTGCAGAAATTTCTCCGATATTGTGGCTCCCTTGATGGGTTTAGCAAGTCCCAAAATCCCTTTCCAGTGGTCATCGTTATGTCAGTCGGCTTTTGAGGCCGCCAAGGCGGTCCTCTGCAGTGCCCCGGTACTTGCTGCTCCAAACTTCACCCGTCCTTTTAAACTGGAGGTGGACGCAAGTGCGTTCGGTGCGGGGGAGGTACTCCTGCAGGAGGATGAGCGGAACATTAATCATCCGGTCTGTTACTTTTCGAAGAAATTTAAGAAACACCAGCTTCATTACAGCACCATCGAAAAAGAGGTGTTACGTCCCGCCCTCTACTTCATGGTAGAGACTCGTTGGGGAGACCCGCAACATAGAAAACACAGTAAACATGCAGCATTTAACAGTGTTCATTTATTGAGACATCCGTACTTACATGGCCAACCGTCAAATGAACAATACGCTGGAGGACAGGAAACAAACAAAAGGACAAAGGGGGCATGAGCCAGCCACACCACGGGCCGTAGGACCCAGAGCTTCCCTCCGCTACCCAAAAACAAGTCCCTGCGGGAGAAAACAAAGCCGCGAAAAAACCTAAACTAGGTGTTCCTCCAGAGTAAATAGGATACAGACACAATAAATCTACAGATCCTGAAGCAGAAGAAGGAGGACACCACGAACAACCTCCTCCGGCGTTAATAATGGGGAAGCGAGCTCTTCTCCTCCAGCTTCTGCTTTTCAAGTCCCCAGCTGAACGTAATTGGGACACCTGGGGGAGGCGGAGCCAGGGGCGGACCAGGTGTGTCTGTGCAGCAGGGAGGGAGAGAGAGACAAACAGGAGGGGAGCACGTAACATCCCCACCATAAGTTAGTGATTATTTTTATTTTTTTAACACAAAACAATCACAACAATCAACTAGTAAACAAACGTGCTCACGACTAAGTTTGTCTTTAGGGACCACTCAGTTCACAACCCGAACAGGCAGACCCCAGTCAAACACACAATAAAAAAAACACTCTGTTTTAAGGTGGTTTAAAGCCAGACCCCTAGCCAGTACTTCCCTCTCGATGGTGGAACACACCCGCTGGTGGCGATCAGATCTCCCGGAGCGGTACGACACAGAGCGCTCCACCTTACGATCAGCTCCAGTATATCTGCACGCTGCGCGTCAGGCAAGTGTGCCAAATGAGACTCAACATTCACCAGAGTCTCCGCAGCGATCGGGGCCTCCGAGGTGACAGACGTGTCGTTTTCAGTACCGGACAGCGCCACCACACAGAGCGCAACAGGATTATTGAGATCAGCACTAGACAGTCCTTTTGTCGGCACAATATACTCAATGGTATCAGCAGCTAAACCACTGTCCGCCTCAGTGGCATCTCCCCTCTCGTTGCATGGTTTCAGCATATTCACATGACAAAGCCGGCTCCTACGACCCTGATCAGGAGTAGCGATGACATAGTCACGGTCACCAACTTTCTTCGTAATAGCGTAAGGGCCGTTGAACCGGGCTTGAAAACTGGAACCAGGGAGCGGCAACAGAGCTAGCACTCTATCCCCTGGAGCAAATACTCTGTCTTTAGCCCGTCTGTCATACCAGCTTTTCGTCTTTCTCTGAGCAGCCCCCAGATTGGACTTCGCGCGGGTGACGGCACAGGCGGAAACCACTCTATCTGGACATTCCCCCACAGGAACCGCAGTCACCTCCGGTTTAACGAGTACTTTACCACCGGCTAAATCATTCCCCAAGATCAAATCTACTCCGTCAATGGGAAAACATGACCGAACCCCGACAACCACCGGACCTGTGACTAGATCTGATTTAAGATGAATGTGATGCAAAGGGGAGTCCACATACTGCATCCCAAACCCCCTCACAAGAACGCCGGAACCTACAGCAGACTCTTCCGAGAGGGGCAACACACCACTCACGATACAGGATTGTGATGCCGCTGTATCCCTCAAGATGGTCACTGGAACCCTGTTGTTCTTCCCAAGTAAAGACACCATACCCTGCATGAGGAACGGAGCAAAAACCTCACGATCTGACTTAGGAGGTTCCGGTTTAGAAGTATTAATAAGAACGACTGGCTTTATCGTTTTCTTCGCCTCCCGTTGTTATCTGTGTTGGTTATTCTCGCGTCCAGGAGAGAAGCTTAAAAGGAGACTAAATAGAGTCTCTGAGATGGGGTCAAATTGGTACTTTAATTAAAAATAAAGGCGCGGTTATGTTACAAACAGAATATTTGTTCGGTCAGGAGAGAAAGGCTGCAGCTTCCTCTCCCTGTGCTGGCCGTGAAGAAAGAGGCCGAACCCCCCCAGGTCCCGCTGTATTTATATCCTCTGCTGGCTCCTCCCTGCGGGCCGGCTCTCCACGTCTTAATGTCCGTTGTTTCGCATATCAGAGGATTCAGACATTGTACATTCAATATATATCTAAACACGCCTTTTCTCTTCCTTAACTCTTTCATGATTTTTCATTTAACACATTCTAAACGCTGTAATCAATACTCCAAAAAATACAGGAAATACTTCACAGCAGTTTGGTTTCTGGTCGTTCCGGAAGTTGTCACATGCTACCCACATCTGTAAACAATAACGTACTCAAATAAACTGTACCTTCATTTAATATTCAACAACAATAATAATATCTCGACGTCTGTAGTTGTAGTGTTGAAATCAGTAGGTTTCGGTGTGCAACATCATATCATCTCGCTGCTAAATTCACCTCTATAGTAAATGGTATATTAGCCTCATGCTAAATGCTAACCGGAGATGAAGGATTTTCAGAATAAAAGCTTAACAACTGG
This sequence comes from Pogonophryne albipinna, assembly GCA_028583405.1. Taxonomy (NCBI): domain Eukaryota; kingdom Metazoa; phylum Chordata; class Actinopteri; order Perciformes; family Artedidraconidae; genus Pogonophryne; species Pogonophryne albipinna. Next base: position 3,152,628 of record CM053259.1, on the reverse strand, counting down.
TTGTGCACAGGAACTTCTGGTTTTTCAGTATAAAACAGCTTTTAAACTGACGGTATGTTTTATGGTTCATTATGCTATCAAAACATTTATTTTAATTTCTAACAGTCCCTCCTTACACACCTAAAAGGTGTGTATAATACTGAAATCAATGAGTTCTTCATCTGAACTCTGCATAGTACATAACTCATATCAAAAACATACAATAAAAATGGAATGTTTCGAATAGCCTCAACTTTACAAAAAATACTTTGACTGTTCAAACATAAAAGCTTTCCCTTGTGCATAACTTCTAGTGTTAACATTCAATATGGTTCTTCAAAATAGCAGCAATGGCTTGGTATCAGAACATTTCTTCCTCCTTTCACAGAAACCGTTCTCATACCACGCTCAGTGTTAAGGCACTTGTTTTTACAAAGTGAAAAGAAACAACCCATTTTAAAATAGTAATGATTCTAAAATGCATGAAATCTATCATATAGAACAGTGAAAAATAATAAAAATGAAATAAACTATCTTGTACCAGTGTTATGTAATAATAAAAATAAAAATACACTATCTTGGAATAGTATAAGTAAATTGAAATGGATTCACTCCATTTTAGCATTTTATTTTGCTCACTTCTTCACATGATTTCATCATTTAGAGAATCACATCGGCTGGACATTCATTGAACAATCTCATCTCTGAACATCCATATCATTTAAACTCATTCAAACTAACTCATCATTTTCATCAACATCTGTATATCTGTGGATCGTTCTGTTCTACTAGCATTTGTAACTGTCTCCCCATGAGAAATGTACCCTCCCTCCTTTCATACCATTTAAGGTATGAAAGTAATATGTTCTCTAGAAGAGGCCGTTGTGATCAATCGGTATTTTAGGACATGGAATTAATGCAACATCTAGGCCTCCCCTGGGCGCCCCTATGCTATCCTTGTACCCTGGAGCCTAAACTCCCCCTGGGACTGGTCTCTTAGCCCTACTGGCTTTGGGGTGTTCTCCATGTTGTTTAAAAACATCACTGGCTGTGCTAATGCACAGGTCCCAGCCCAATCCTGTGGCAAGACTGAGTACAAGGTTTTAGTTCCATGATACCACCAAACATCTACTCTGGGGTACGGCACTTTAGACAGTCATTTCTGGGAGAAGATTTTGGTCAATTACAACAGTTGTAGAATTTCATCACTTAAAAGTTCCTACTTGGTGGCTTTGGGTGGTCTGTTCTAATACAGTGATAAAGTCCCTGAAATGGTGTGAAAACCGGTGTAATATCAATAACGCATTACACTAATTTATTTTCAATTCTGGTCTACTTAAATAACTATGCTGAGCCCTTTTAACAGTGTGTGGAACCTTGGGTGCCCGAGCATGTGATAATTACTCCCTCCTTTAACAAGGACTTTAAAAACAGAAGTCATTTCATTAATGGTTTGTAGTTCAATTCAGGAATTTTCACTCTTGGCAGATATGTTTCTCCTTTTAACTAACATCTCTAAATGTCAGGTCATCTGGCTAAATGGACGAGCATTAGGAGGTGGTGGCACTTGTCTTTTAAAACTCCTACTCTGGTGCTGTGCGCTCCCTCTGAAGCTGCAAGTAAGATTTAAAACATCTGCAGGGTGGGTTGAGCGACCCCTTCTCCCTGAACGATATTGGTTGTCGAAAATATGCACCATTAAAATGAGTGATCCAAGGCCCCGCATGTATTACTCCCAATTATACTAGTTTTTCAAAATTAAAATGTTCAATCGCTCTTTGCCTAGTGTCTTTTTAAAACTCTACATCTTGGACGACAAACAAATGTTGTTTCCACCTTAACAGTTCTCCTATGGTAATAACCATGCTAGATTGGAATACTTTCTTTGGCCTGGTTCTAGCTCTACCTTTAACATTTTCCATTCAAATAAAGATTTGCCTGCTATCTATATTGTAACAAATTAAATCTTCCCCAAATTCTCACATGAATAAGAATCTCTATAAGAATAATTTGTTTATATGATGAAAAGATTGAATAATATGTTCTACCCTCAGTGTGTTTTTAGGATTATTTTCTAATAAGTGTGTTTATGTGTAAACTCACTCACTCCCGTGTTCCTTCTCTCCCCTCTGGTTGTCAAGCCACGACCCCCTCACGTTCTGCTGGACCACGCAAACTCCTCTGGTTCCGTCCTCTGCTCCGTCCTGTCTTCTCCTCAGTCCATCCGCTCTTAGATCCTCCCGCTGTAACTCTTTTCAGTGGCCCAACTGCTTTGCATTTCATCTCCTCCTTTTCAGTCTCTATGCTGTTGCATGGAGGGCGTATTCCGCTCTCATGTCCCACACTCTGCTCTTGTGCCAAATCTCGTGGCTCAGGCTGGAACTTCATGTCCTGTACTGGGACCGATGAGAGTTTGCCTCTTTGTCAGCATGCTGGTTTGGTTCTGGATGCCTCAGGTGGAGATGGTTCTGGATGCCTCAGGTCGTTGTTGGTTCAGCTCGGGTTCTCTGTCTTTTCGATGGAGGAGGAGGAGTCTCCTGTGGTGAGGTCATTTGTCTGAAGATGGGGTCGTAGCGTTCTGACAGGCAGAGAGAGAGAGAGAGAGATCTCGGGACGCATTACCTATAGCTAATTCTAACACACTGAGGTTAAATATATCCAATCCTTTCCACGCTATTTTCCTAATCTTACTATCTGTCTTAGATGTTAAATGTCATCTAAACCCAATTAATGTCTACTAATGGTTGTGCCATATCCCTAAACATTGTTTCCACCAACTGTAACATGGCTACTCCAAATAACTCTTTCAGGAAACCATTTTCTTCTATAAATTAAAAATACCTACATGTTTCAAGCACCACATATTTCACACACTATAAAAGAACGTCCCCATATTTTCTCCATCACTCTAAATCTCACTGTTATTTAGAACATAAGTAACTTCTGTGACTGGACATATCTGCAATGTCGCCACAATCTGCTGGGGAATTTTGTTCATAGAGTTTGTACGTACAAAGCTGTACTTGTGGGTTAGTAGCCTGTTTCTACTGTAATCATTTTCAATAATTTTGCTCAGGTCACCGGTCGGTTGTCCATAAACTTAACAGGGGGTGTTTCTGGTACAGACTAAAACATGGATCCAGTGTATTTGGAGATTCCCCTAATCTTTAAATCCCCATCACTGATTATCCCGATCACTTAAACCCATCTCATCATTTGATACAAGAACTGCATATATGGGGGGTGAATCATCTTGATTGTAACCGCCTCACCTTTGGGACCGAGTATTTCTAACTCCTCCTCTTGTTGCTCAGCTGATCTTTTGGCTCTGGGGATAAGTGAAAGTCTCTGAAACACAGCTGGAGTTTTGTTAGTGATGTGGGCATTATCTATGAGTGGACTAATCCATGTCTTACTTGATATTGTACTCCCCATCCAACCAGAAAGGTGCCAAGTGTAATGAGCACAATCAACAATGCTATTCTGACTCTTATCCCTAGGGGACCCCACAATTGCTTTGGCTTTGTTCTTGACATCATCTCTATTTTATCCCTGGTTGTGTCAGTTACAGACTTTAAATAATGAGTACTATTTAACATATACAAAAATTGGACTCTTTTTTAGATGTAAAGCAAAAATAGTTTTTTTAGTGTACAATCTATAAAAATCTATAGACAATTCGTCTTTTGAGCTGTTTCTATCTTTATCTTATTTCTATTTATTGTTTTGTTCCAGCTCTGCCAAATCAGTCCTAACTCCCAATAATGTTCTGGAAGTTGCCAGTGAAGGGTGACAATGTGTGAGGTGGTGTCAATTTGCTCCTTTTTCTTTACCTTTAAACCGGAGCGCGTGTGAAGTTCATTACAACTTCTCACTGTTCCGTCCACCGGGGATCAGCTCACTGTCTTTTGTGAACTTTCACCCTCACCCAATCACCTGGCCGAACAGGAGTCTCTTCTGGTGTCTCGTCTGGTATCTCTGTAGCTTTCCTAGCCTGTGTAGACAAAACTTGGATAATATTACTCAGAGTTCTGACATATTCATTACTTTTATTCGTCTAATATCTAAAACTGGACCACTCCCTCCTTGGAGAAGGCCCAAGCTTCGGCATACCTCTTGTTGTTATGAGCCCTATTGTTAACTACATGTTATTATTTATTAACTACAACGTCACTGAAATCAACATATCTGTATAATCATGACACTCCCTCCTTTGAGCATAACATGCTCAATTAATATTGCAATGATTACCCTATTCTGAACAGGACATGTAAAACCCCTAACGTTGCATTAAATAAATATAACTTGTCCGTGTACCCATAAGGCGTACAAAAAATATCGTATGATGTATGGTTTTCTGATGGTATAAAAACATTTTAACTCAAATCTGCCATTAGCACAAAAAATTGTTTACTTGTTTCAATAATGGCTTTTGTCATGGTATTATGCATCATTGCTGTGAAAAACAATACCCCTGGTGTCGCTAATGCGTCTCAATAATTCTAGGATTAGAGGATTGGTTGATACTGCTGGACAAAGATATGATAAAATAATATTTCTCTAAACTAGAGGGAAAATACGAACTATTCTCACAGAGGGTGACATGTATGGAGGGCTGGTGCCCCTCACTCAAAATGAGATATTGCCTTACGCACTACATTATAAATCAGTAAAGTTACTCAAGAATAAATAAATAAAAACTGATTATTGAAACTATTGTAAAAACCCTACAACTTTGTCATCCAAGCTCTCAATCAGTGTTATGTTATTTAATCTACAGCTTATTGCCTTAAAACAGATACTTCAGACTGATTATAACATTTTGTTTATGAGAAAAATGTAATCTGACTCCATAAATCACATAATTGTTTGACTAAAAAACTACACTTCCACTAACAATAAATGAAGTTCCCCTTTAAACACAGCCCGGTCTTCTGACGGGTCTATCTATGTACTGGCTGGAAAATGTTGTGCCAGTCTCTGTCGATCCGTCACTGTTCTCCCGCTAACAGTCACTCTCTAGTTCTGCTGGGTTCTTGTTGACTTCTTCACTGGTTTGAGACAAGCGACCCTATCGGACACCTCCCTTTGTAGCCAGACTTCACCACAGCAGAATCAAGTTTCTGTTTTCAGGTCTCCACAGCTCCACGTCAGGTGTATCGCCGCCCCTTGAACTGCAGTCGGTGTAAACAGGAGGACTTGGTAAGGATCCTCCGTCTTGGGCGAGTACTAGGTTTCCGTCTTCATATTTTTAGTGGAAACCCGTCGTCTTGACCTCACTAGCTGTGTGGACACAATAGTTTTCTGTGTAGGGGAACAACATCACTCGTAATCTCTTTTCTTCTCATAATAATAGTCTGCTAAATGTTCTATTCTGTGGATGCTTTATGTGTAAATGCAATATGCTACTCACTATCTTTTGAATAACATTCAAACTCTCCCTCCTGTGGTGACAGATATGGCTCAATGTAGCTGGATTTCAAAATACCCTTGGGCTGAGGATGCATCACCTGGTGGTCTGACCCTCTAAGCTTCCTCATTGTTGTGGTTGATATGTGGACAATCTCTAGCCCAATGGCCCATTTGGCTGCAATGGTAACATCCCTCAAACCGTAAACGTCTTCTGCCTGTGCCTCCTTGGAAACCTCCTGGTTGTTGGTTCTGGTTCTGATTCTCTGGCACTATCTGAGATTTAACTGTTTGAGGTGTCTGCCCTGCATTCTCTGGTTCTTCCTGAGCTTGAATTGTTGGAGGTGTCTGCCCTGCCTTCTCTGGAAGTTTCCTCTCCCTTCTCCTTGTCTTGTTCCTACAAGCTACGGTGTCTTTTGTTTTTTCTGCTATGTCTTCCCTCACTGGCAGGTCTGCTACTCGGACCACATTTATGCTGTGTGCCAATAGGCTGGCATATTCCAGATGGAGTATCAGACTTGTAACTCTTATATATCTTTCTTCAGCTTCCCTCCATATACTTAGCTGTTGTAGGCATTGTTCGTGCTCATAGTCGAGTACTGCTCTTCTATGGGCTTTTGCTGGTCCAGGTTGATCATCTGCTGGAATCAGTCCTCTTGTTTGCCACTGTTCCAACAGTTTCTCTATTTGGTTCCATGTCTTCTGTCTTTTAATTGGAAAGGTTAAAGCATCTGATCTGATTTTTACCCTTGCCTTGATATCTGCAGTTGAGCCTGGCTCCGCAGAGCCAGGCTCAACTGCAGATATCAACTTAGTTTCTTTCGGTGACATGCTCTCTTCCTATTCGAATGAATATTATTAAGTTATCAAAGATTGAAACACTAATCCTCCGACTAGCACCTGCGTTCCTGATAAATAATAACCTATGTCATCCGAACTTAACTTTAAATCTTTTTTTTTCTTTTTTTTTTCTTTTTTTAAAAGTTATAGATATATATATTTTTTTAATTATGATTTAAGTTTTTTGTAAAATATTAGTAAATTAAAAGATAAAAATTATGCAAATTTTAAAATCTGAAATGTTAAAATAAAAATTGTACAGTCTATGGTTTTGACTTTTGAAATATGAAAATTAGAAATCTGGTGAAAATCTAAATCTACTGTGTACAGTGCATACCGAAGTGTATGAAATGATGTAAATGTCATAACTTGTGTTAGCTTCAATATATTTGTTCGCTTATTTTGAAAGAGTATTATGTAAAGTTTCTTATCTTATAATTAGAAACCACTTGCAATTCTATCTCGGCGATGAAGCATGTGTTTATTTATAACACTTAAAATTAAACTTCAAAATGCTATTGAGTGTTTCCTCTATGTAATAATTATGTACTACCAGCAGAGTGCGCTATTGTAATTTCCAGCTTAATCCACTAGGGATTACTGTTGCAAAACTAACCTCTATTTAACAAGAAAAGCTTATTTTCTTCTTAAAAATGGAAAGAGAATTACACTAGGGAAGAACATTACACTATGGTAAAACAACACAGCACATAACCGCCAAAACACATTTGCAAACTGGAATATTTCAAAAAAACGTCAATTCACACTTGCAAGCAGAAAAGAAACTTCCAAAATCAGATCCCTACAAATACCAAACTTCTCACAGTAAAATAACCTGTCTATTTTATAGTTCCAACTCTGCAAAGAAATATGATTTGTCCTTCTCAAGATGGAGTGCCTAGCCTCATGTGAATAGGACTGAGTACTTTCAATTAGCATTTCACGAAATGGCGACTGCCATTGCTCATTGTAAACATGAGGGCAAGACAAGATGGCAACTGATTTTCCAACCTTTGACCTGAAGAACAAAGGGATTTGAAAACACCTCGTGGCTCTCACAGCGGAGTTGAAATAATGCTAGAAAATTCAACACAAAACAACACTGCAGTTTAAAATAACATTTCTATGTAATGTACAATTATAAATGGGCCTCATACCCTTACGTCATAGCAACCCATGTACGTAATGTTTTGACTTTAAGAGCCAGTATGGTTATCTCCTCTGTTTAAACACGCTATAATGGGACAAAGTAAGACGCTATCCAAACACAATCAGCAGAATATCGTCTATCTAACGCACGAATGGCGCACTTCTCGTCGTAATCCACACGCAATGTCTGTTTGAAAACAGAAAATACACCACTGCAAAGCTTCAAACTTTACAGGCCTTTTCCCCGAACAGGACTTTTTTAATAAGAAAGCCTCACACTGCAATTAAAACACTCACTCAACTTTGTTCTTGTCTCAAACAGTCCCCACTGTTTAATGGCCTAAAACCATTCACGTTAAATTAAAACATAACAAGAAACACTTTGAAATGATTGCCCTCATCACACAAAGGACTTTTAAAAAAACACAAACACTCACTCCAATATTCTCAGCTTCCACTGTGATTGTGTTCTTTGTCTCAAGCAGTCCCGACTGCTAAATAGCCTCAAACCATTCACGTTAACTTAAAACGCAACAAAGAACACTTATTGGAGCAATTGGCCTCGCCGACATGTAATAACAGACAAACGAATAGCATGCAGGGTTAAATGTAAGAAAAATAAGTAATTTGAACTCACCCTGCTTGTGACACAGCAACGCCACGTGTTATATAATTGTTATTGTTATCAATTTGGTTGTTTTAACATTAAATGCACAGCTATTTTCAGGATCCGCTGGCCTCCGTCAGACACACACATTTAACATTGTCCTGCATAAACTATGAGGAATTCGACATAACAGGTTTCCTGTTCTATCAGAGCAGCCAACAGCTGTTCCTTGATGACCTGCTTCTTGTGCTGTTTGCTAATTGCAACGTTAAATCTGCCTGCAATTAGCTCCAGCTGGGCTTTACTACAGGCGTCCAACTTCTCCCGAGTCGGACCACTAGCAAACCCTTCTAGATCAAAATCCATAGCGCAAAAAATCCAACCTAAACTCACTCCAAAAAGAAGAAAAAAAAAAAAGCAAACAAAACTGAAATCAGCCAGGCTATCACTCTAGCCACCCTACACTGCACACACAAAGCAAAATATATATGCTGTCAAGGGCCGTTCTAGAAAGAACACCGGCACCTGCCCGAGACAGCCTTTGGACGAGCCCCCATATGTTACGTCCCTCCCTCTACTTAATGGTAGAGACTCGTTGGGGAGACCCGCAACATAGAAAACACAGCAAACATGCAGCATTTAACGGTGTTCATTTATTGAGACATCCGTACTTACATGGCCAACTGGCAAATGAACAATACGCTGGAGGACAGGAAACAAACAAAAGGACAAAGGGGGCCTGAGCCAGCCACACCACGGGCCGTAGGACCCAGAGCTTCCCTCCGCTACCCAAAAACCTAACAAGTCCCTGCAGGAGAAAACAAAGCCGCGAAAAAACCTAAACTACCCGTTCCTCCAGAGTAAATAGGATACAGACACAATAAATCTACAGATCCTGAAGCAGAAGAAGGAGGACACCACGAACAACCTCCTCCGGCGTTAAGAATGGGGAAGCGAGCTCTTCTCCTCCAGCTTCTGCTTTTCAAGTCCCCAGCTGAACGTAATTGGGACACCTGGGGGAGGCGGAGCCAGGGGCGGACAAGGTGTGTCTGTGCAGCAGGGAGACCGAGAGAGACAAACAGGAGGGGAGCACGTAACAGAGGCATTGGCCTTACTTTTGGCGTTACAGCATTTCGAGGTGTACATAGGGTCGAGTTCTGTGCCAACTGTAATATTCTCTGATCACAATCCTCTCGTGTTTCTGTCTCGGATGCAAAACAGCAACCACCGCCTTATGCGCTGGTCTCTGTTGCTACAGGATTTTAACGTCCAAATCTGCTATAAAAAGGGTGTTGATAATGTCCAGGTCCCTGTGAATCCAACATTTCTTAGGGGGAAAAGTTTGATTTTTAGTTGGGGGTGTGTTACGACCCTGGGTCGTTATGTTGTTGTGTGCAGGTATTTTCTTCCTCCTCCTGTGTCTGTGGCTGCGTATGAGTGAACAGGTGGTGCCCGGTAGCAGATTGGAGGCCCTCGACAGGCTGATTGGTCCACCTGGGGAGACGGGAGGATATTTAACTGCAGCCGTGCAGTTCCTCGGCCGCTCTCACTGACTCCGCTTCTCCTACTCCCAACGCGGCGCCTTTTGTATGTTCTGTTCTGTGGTGCTGAGAGCGCACCTTGATAACATTTTGTCCTTCTCCTCTGGCTACGGGCCAGTGTCACGTTGCCTGTCTTTGCAAGACAGATGTGTGGTCTTCGGAGTGCAAACCCCTTTTGTTTTCTTTTCCCGTTTGGACTGATCGTTTTCTCCTGTTTACGTTAGTGTAGGTAAGAAGCTTGTATATTTATTTTTTCTCTTGGTTAGGTAAGATTTTGAGTTGTAAGGTTTGTTTTCTTCTTAGTTGGTTTTGCTACTCCTGTTTTGTTTTGTATATTGTTTTTTGGTAAATAAATTTACCAAACGCTTTCTCTAACTCGGTGTCCGTGTCTTGGGAGTGGGAAGAGTGGGGGAGAGTGCACATTTTGTGCTGCGCCTAGGTTCCCCTAGACCTGGGCGTAACACCTGGGACACCTGAGTACCGTGCTGAGTAGTAGGGATCGGAGCAAAGACCTCAGCGGCGTCCTGCAGGACGGCTCCGATGACGACTCTGGAGAGGCAATCTGCAACCAGGTTCGACTTGCCAGCCACGTGCTTAATGTCTGTGGTGAACTCAGAGATGTAGGAAAGCTGCCGCTGCTGACGTGCCGACCAAGGCTCCGCCACTTTAGACATGGCGAAAGTGAGTGGCTTGTGGTCGACAAACGCCGTAAACTCCCGGCCTTCCAGCATGAAACGGAAGTGCCGCACGGTCAAATAAAGACCCAGGAGCTCACGGTCAAAAGCGCTGTACCTGCGTTCTCTGGGCGTCAGCTGGCGGCTGAAAAAGGCGAGCGGCTGCCAAGCGCCATCCACCCACTGCTCGTGCACCGCGCCGACCGCGTAGTCCGACACGTCCGTGGTGATGGAGATGGGAGCCGTAGATGATGGGTGTGCCAGCAAAGCCGCCTGAGCCAACGCGGTCTTGACCTCAGCGACGTCCGCCTCTGCCGTCCAGTCGATCGCCTGGACGGGGGTCTTGCCCTTCAATGCTTCATACAGCGGCCGCATGATGTGTGCGGCTCGGGCGATGAAACGGTGGTAGAAGGTCACCATCCCCAGAAACTCACGGAGCGACCGGGCTGTGAGCGGGCGAGGAAAAGCCGCAACAGCCTCCACCTTCGCCGGCAGAGGTGCCGCACCGCCCTTGGTGACGCGGTGCCCCAGGAAACCAATGTCAGACACCCCGAACTGGCACTTTGCAGGATTGATGATTAATCCGTGTTCGTTGAGCCGCGTGAAAAGGGCTCGGAGGTGGGACAGGTGCTCCTGCACTGAAGCGCTGGCGACGAGTATGTCGTTGAGGTAGACAAACCCAAACGGCAGGTCCCGCAGCACCGAATCCATCAGGTGCTGGAACGTCTGAGCAGCATTCTTAAGTCCAAAAGGCATCCGCAGGAACTCAAAAAGTCCAAAAGGCGTTATCACTGCTGTCTTGGGAATGTCCAGAGGGTCCATGGGCACCTGGTGGTATCCACGCACCAGGTCCACCTTGGAAAACACCCCTGTACCGGCCAGATGCGCCGAAAAGCCCTGAATGTGCGGCACCGGATAGCGGTCAGGCGTAGTGGCGTCGTTGAGTCAGCGGTAATCCCCGCACGGGCGGAACCCGCCGTTCGGTTTGGGGACGACGTGCAGGGGGGAAGCCCAAGGACTGTCGGAGCGGCGGACAATGCCCAGGCGCTCCATGGTTGCGAACTCCGCCCTCGCTACAGCCAGCTTAGAAGGGTTCAACCACCGGGCCCTGGCGTAGACAGGAGGCCCCTCGGTAGTAACGTGGTGCTCCACGCCATGCTTAGTGGTAAGCGCAGAGAAGGTGGGCAGCGACAGGTCTGGAAACTCGGCCAACAGTCTGAGAAACGTGTCTGCCCCCGACAGCGAGCCCGACAGCCCGTCATATGCTGCGCTGCCAAGTGTGCACACGAGGGAAGAAAACGTTAAGGCATCAACCAAACGCCTATTCTTAACGTCCACTAAGAGTCCATGAGCACACAAAAAATCCGCTCCGAGGAGGGGAAAAGAAATGTCCGCGGTCACAAAATCTCAGCTGAAACGCTGTCCTCCGATGCACAAACACACGCACCACAGGCTGGTCCAAGTCCAGGTGAGCAGCCTTCACCCGGTCCACCGAGACGTGCTCGGCCTTGCCACCCAGGTCGACCACCAGGTGCTTGTCCCGGTGCTCCAAGACCCGGAAAGGCCCATCATAAGGGGGCTGCAGGGGGCCTCTGTGCGCATCGTGCCGGATGAACACGTGCTCCGCCGAGCGGAGCTCTGCGGGAACCTGGGACACCTGAGTACCGTGCTGAGTAGTAGGGATCGGAGCAAAGGCCTCAGCGGCGTCCTGCAGGAAAGCCCGCTGGGCCGACGCCGACCAGGGAGCCGATGCGTTAGGGAAGAAATCCCCTGGAACTCTCAACGGCTGCCCGTAGACCATCTCAGCCGTAGAGCACTGCAGGTCTTCTTTAGGCGCAGTCCTCAGGCCCAGCATCACCCAGGGCAGCTTGTCGACCCAATTCCCGTCCTTAAGGCCGGCTTTGAGGGCATGGAGCGATGGAAGCGCTCGCAGAGGCCGTTAGCCTGAGGGTGGTAAGCGGTAGTCCTGTGCAGCTTAACCCCCAAACTGCCTGCCACGGCGTTCCAGAGTTCGGACGTGAACTGAGAGCCCCTGTCCGAGGAAATGTCCGACGGGGTGCCAAAACGACACACCCACATTGCAATGAAGGCCCGGGCAACGTCCGCGGCCGACGTCGAAACGAGCGGGACCGCTTCCGGCCAACGGGTCGTCCTGTCCACCATGGTGAGGAGGTAGGAAACCAAACGCCTATTCTTAACGTCCACTAAGAGTCCATGAGCACTTTTCCGAGGAGGGGAAAAGAAATGTCCGCTGTCACAAAATCTCAGCTGAAACGCTGTCCTCCGATGCACAAACACATAGGCCTCACGCCATACGTGCGAATGGGACCGCCGTTAGCCGTCGTCAATCGCGGTCCGTGCCCACCCCGGGTGACGTCTTCACTCGACGCTGGAACTACGCTCCGTTGAGCGCCCGTGTCACACAGAAACAGGCTCCCCGAAACACTGTCGCTGACAAAGAGGAGCCTGCACGTGCCGCCAACGCTCAGGGCCACTACTGAGTGCCGGCCCCTCCGTTTCCCGGGGGTTTGTAGCTGCACGGGGCGATGCATTTCTTCGCCATTGTCCCGAAACGTGCGTGGTAAAAGCACTCTCCGGTGTCTCCACGCCGGCTCGATACAGCCGTGTCCTGCCTCCGCCACGCTTTCTTGACTGCAGGCGGGCCGTTGAGCGTCGCGGCTATCGTCTCTGCACCGGGCTGTTGTGTAGCCAGGAAAAAACGATCCGCTTCCTCAGCCAAGGCACGGGGCTCCGTGACAGGCGTGTTGGCCAGCGCCGTCTGGACTCGGGGAGGCAAGTGACGCAGGAAAATCTCCGTGAATAAAATCCGGGGATCTTCCCCCCCCTAGCAGATTTAGCATTTTCTCCATTAGCTGGGATGGCTTGCTGTCTCCTAGGCCTTGAATGTCAAGTATCTGGCGGGCCCTCTCCTTAGCAGATAAGCTAAATGTCTTAAGGAGAAGGGCCTTAATCGCCTCATATTTGCCGTGGTGTGGGGCGATAAATCCCACCAACCTGGACGACGTGGAGCTCCCCAGCGCTGCTACCACATGGTAGTATTTCAGGTCCCCGTCACGGACCTGTCGGCAGGGGAAATGTGCCTCCACGTGTGCGAACCATGCCTCCGTGGCGTGCTCCCAGAATTCCGGCAGCTTAATGACAACATCGCGCTCAGCCATGTTCGTTAATTTTCCGGAAACTTTCTCGGAAAAGTCAGGGTCACCAGTGTAGTGCCGTGAAGAGAGAGTCGGAGGCGGTGTATTAAGAATGGAGTTCCAATCTTTATTATCCATTTATATCAGAGAGGTTAACACATGCACTGCTCTGCCTGATGAGCTAGCAGGAAAGGCAGCTAAAGCTACAGGTGTTCCCCACTAAAGGGTCCGTGTGGCAACACAATAAGCAAGGTGAATTATGGTCCCACATGGTGTCACCACAATATTCTATTATCAATAACAGGGCAGGGTGAAATACCTATCCCTGTGTGTGTATATATATATATATATATATATATATTCTTTTCAAGTATTATGCTTCTTCATTTTAGCCGGAAAAGGGCAGGACTACGTCTGCTTCCAGAAAAGCTGAAGAGAGCCTGTCTGTGGCCCCTCAGGACGACCCAGAAGCTTCAACCTCACACTCACAACCTCAGCCTAATGATGTGAGTATTTATATTTTCTACATCATATCATAATGGTCCTAGACAAAGTAAAATCTCTCTTGTTTGCTGCCACTCATATTAAACACACTCACAAATAAACCCATACACACACAATTGAAGACATGTTGAACATGCATTCCTGGCACACTCACACACACACACGCATGATGCTGGCAGTGGCTTTGACAGGTGATGACTAAGAAAGAATGTGGGTATTACGTTACCATTGACTGTTAGCAGGCTCAATGTCGAGTCAAGGCAACATAATAAAGGAGACGGTAGCCGAAGTAATCCAAAAAAAAGAATTTAATTAATAATTACCACCATGGTTGAACAAAGGAAATATAAAGTAATGACAGACAAGAACACATACTGCACAGACAGGATCATCCCCAGACAAAGGGGAAGGAAGAATACTTATACATGAGGTAATGACGAGACAAGACACACCTGGGTTAATTACAAATGGGTACACCTGGAGGGGAAACGATAAGGACTACAAAAACATAACAGGAAACTACAGCTAGACATGACACATCACACTAGGAGCGCCTGATCAGGGCACAAACACATAACACCCCCACACCCAACTTTATGTCCATAACCCCAAGGCGAAATGGGGGAATGAACATAAACAGAAGAAGGAAACAAGAAACAATAATACTGTCAGCACAATAAAAAATACGAATTGTACTAACAGCACCGGTATGGACGGCCATAACCCCCACACCACCCCATGGATAAATAGCACCCCCCCCCCCCCCCCTGACTACAGCCGTGATAGCGCGTCAGCCAACACATTGTCCTTGCCCTTGACGTGAACCACGTCAACATCAAAGGCCTGCAGGAAAAGGCTCCAGCGCATTAGCCGCTGGTTCGAATTCCGCATCCTGCCTATAAAGACCAACGGGTTGTGGTCGGTGTATATTTTAATCGGTACCTGGGATGAACCGACATACACCTCGAAATGGGAGAGAGCCAAAATCAAGGCCAATGCCTCCTTTTCAATTGTCGAATAGCGCCTCTGGTGTATATTAAACTTTTTAGAAAAATACGACACCGGATGTTCGATACCCCCGTCATCGTCCTGCAGAAGCACCGCGCCTGCGCCCAGCTCACTAGCATCCACAGCCAACTTGAAAGGCTTTGTGAACACAGGCGCTACGAGGACAGGAGCACTGACCAGGATGGACTTTAATTGCTGAAACGCAAAAGTGCACCTAGGCGTCCACTGAAATGGGATCTTTGGGCTCAAGAGATCCGTGAGGGGAGAAGCTACCGCTGCGGTCCCGACGTGTAGCAGGCTCTGGAAAGCCAAGTATCGCCTCCACCTTGGAGTGGACAGGGCGGACCTCCCCCCGCCCCACTACCTTGCCAAGATAGGTGACGGTCGCCCTGCCAAACTCGCACTTGGCCAGGTTTAGGGTCAAGTTTGCCTGACCAAGCCGGTCAAAAACATCCCGCAAACTAACCATGTGCCCCTCCCAATCGTCAGAATAGATGACGAGATCATCGAGGTAGGCCTCACAATTAGCTACGCCTGACAGCACACGATTCACCAGCCTCTGGAAAGTCGCAGGCGCGTTGCGCATACCAAACGGCATTACCGTATATTGCAGGAAACTGTCAGGTGTCACGAACGCAGAAATTAGTTTAGCGCGATCCGTAAGTGGCACCTGCCAGTATCCTTTCAGCAAATCCAGCTTGGTTACATAAGACGCACTCCCCACCCTGTCGACACAGTCCTCCATTCTGGGCAATGGAAAACTATCAGGCCTAGTCACGTTATTTACCCGGCGAAAATCCGTACAAAACCTATCTGTCTTGTCTGACTTATCAACCAATAAGCACGGCGAGCTCCATGGGCTGAAACTGGGCTCAGCAATATTGTTAGTGAGCATGTATTCCACCTCTTTCTGTAACCGCGCCCGCTTATGTGGATTCACGCGATACGCGTGCTGTTTAATGGGTAATGCCTCCGCCACATCGATGTCATGTTGTAATACGTTAGTGCGCGAAGGAATATCGGAGAACAGCTCACAATGAGACCCAACCAAACCCCTGATATCATCTCGCTGCGTTGTTGATAAATGGCCAAGATGACAGTCAAGAGTGATCAATGACTCAGTGTTTGTCAACCGTCCCTCCACGACCGCCTTGGACGGAATAATGACGTCATCTTCTAGTTCTCCAACCCCCTCTGAAAAACAAAGACTGTCATTACTCTCATCAACGCTAGATGGGGCCAACATACAAACTGACACCGGCACAGTGGACACACTCGCAGAGGGAGCAACAATACTGTCAATAGGATTCACCAGTGGCTCCCTCACATAATATGGCTTAATCATATTAACATGACACAAGCGAGTCTTCCGCCCACGATCCGGTGTCTCGATCAGGTAGTCCAAATCCCCTACTTTCTCTCTAACCAGGTACGGCCCACTAAACCGTGCTTGTAAGCTGGAGCCTGGGACAGGCAACAACACTAAAACCCTCTCCCCTGGCACAAACGTTCTATCCCGAGCCTTCCTGTCATACCAGCCCTTCATCCTCCCCTGTGTGTCACTCAGATTTGTCCTCGCTAGTTCACATGCTCTCTTCAGCTTCTCCCTAAAGCCACAGACATAGTCTAACAGGTTCTTCGGCTCGCTCTCCCCCAACCACTTCTCCCTCAGCAGCTTAAGCGCCCCCCTAACCGAATGCGCAAATACCAGCTCTGCAGGACTGAATCCCAAAGATTCCTGCACCACCTCCCTTGCGGCAAACAACATTAAATGAACCCCTTCATCCCAGTCGTCCTTCGTGTCAAGACAGAACGCCCGAAGCATTGTTTTTAGCGTGGAGTGGAACCTTTCCAAAGCCCCCTGGGATTGTGGATGATATGGGCTAAAGAAACCATGCGATATATCCAGCTGCTTTAAAACCTGCGAGAAGATGCGGGATTAAAAAATGGTACCTTGGTCGGACTGTACCACGCGAGGCAAACCAAAAACGGAGAAAAACATCACCAAGGCCTGTGACACTGTTTTGGCCGTTATCCGTTTCAGTGGAATCGCTTCCGGGAACCGTGTGTTGGCACACATAATGGTCAAAAGAAAGTTATTACCTGCCTTGGTTCTAGGGAGTGGACCCACACAATCAATGATAACCCTCTCAAAAGGTTCCCCCACTGCCGGGATAGGGTAGAGTGGTGCCGGTGGAATGACCCCGTTAGGTTTACCCACCACCTGACACGTTGAACACCCCCTGCAGTGCTGCACCACATCCCGTTTCAACCCTGGCCAAAAAAATTGACGCAGCACTCTATCATATGTCTTATTGACCCCCAGATGTCCTGCGAGCCTGTGATCGTGAGCCAAACACAGAATATCGTGACGGTATCTAAACGGAACCACAACCTGCGTCACCACATTCCAATCATTCTCCGCTGACGCGTCGAGGCTAGGAGACCATTTACGCAGCAATACCCCGTCCCTCAGGATATAGCAACTTTTAGAAACCTCACTCTCTCCCACTCCCACAGTGTTCGCAAAAAGGCCTGACAGGCTTGGATCTCTACCCTGTTCCGCGATAAGCTCCTCGCGAGCAAAAGAAAACCCAGCCGCGCTACTGGCAGACTCACACGAGGAAGTAGAGGGCAGTAAAGGGCTGAGACCGGCTGGAATAGATGGAAGAACAGCATCACATTCAAGAGGGGCAATTTCAGGAACAAGCTGAGACGATGTCCACAAGTCGGGTTGTCCCGGGAGCGCCCCCTCCATCTCAGGCTCCCGTGGTACTGCACCCTGGGGATTATTCATAATTGGGTCACGACCCTCAGGCACCCCGTTAACAGTCGCTATGATGGTATCAAACAAGTCCACGTCGTCCTTTTCCTCGGCCAGAGCCTTAATGGCCCGCGTGACTGCACATGAGGAGAACACCCTCGGATACGCATCCGCCAGGACGTCCCCCGCCCCAGACTCTGCTGGCACACAAGTCACATCTGCCTTCACGAGGACCCTACCCCCTGCCAGATCATTCCCGAGGATTAATGACACGCCCTCGACAGGAAAAAAAAATTCCACCCCAATTACCACTGGCCCGACACCAACTCAGATGTAAGATGGATAGTGTGAAGCGGAACTTCCATGACATGCATCCCAAAAGACCTGACAGTTATCCCAGCATCCACCTCTGAACCACTGTCAAAAGGCAGCACATCTCTCCGAATAAATGACTGGGACGCAGCCGTATCCCTTAATATGGTCACAGGAACCTTCACCCCTTCGCCGGACAAGGATACAAACCCCTCACTGATGAACGGTAAGTAAGCTTTCATATCCTCACCCCTTTGGGCATCCCTACTCAGAGATGTGTGTGTGGGTGTGGATGTCATTACCAACGATATTTGTTTACTGGGACGGGTAAGGGCAAAACAGTTCTCCTTTATGTGGCCTTTTTTACCACAGTGGAAACACTCACGCATTTCTCCCCTCATTCCCCGCTCAGCAACCTCGCCCACACTGCCACCGCCAGAGGCCACAGGCCTGTCACCCAAGCCCCACCTCGGTCTACTCTCCACACTGCGCACGGGATAATTAGGACTGTCAAAGAGCACTTTGTGCGTCAACACGAACTCATCCGCAAGGCTCGCAGCCACCGAGCACTCAGTCACCTTATGTTCATTAATGTACATCGCCACATTATCGGGCAAACAATAGGACTTAAACTCCTCAAGAAGCACGAGTTCCCGCATCCTAACCAAAGTGTCCACCTTCTCCGACGCGCACCAACGATCAAACACCAGCTCCTTCTCGTAAGCAAACTCCACGTAGGTCTGCACATTGTTCTTTCTAAGAGCGCGAAACCTCTACCTATACGCCTCCGGCACAAGCTCGTAAGCCCTAAGGATAGCAGCCTTCACCACGGCGTAATCCTGGGTGTTTGGGCAAAGTGACGCGTAAACGTGTTGTGCTTTCCCAGTGAGTGCGCTCTGGAGAAGTAATGTCCACTGGTCAAAATTATTCGCAAGAGATTAACAACTGTCGTGTGTTAAAAAAAAAAAAAACCTAAAGCCCATCCCTTAAACGTTTCCATCCCTCACTATCAGACCCCCTATATAACTAACTAGCTGACATACACCGGCCTAGGAGGAGCCTGACAGGGTCTTCCTACTACCCCGACCAGCATAGACGGTATGTCTACCAGGCGAAGGAAGGAACCATAGAAAATGGTCCAGCTGCCCTAGCTGGATGAAAACGCTCCTTATTGGAGAATTATTTACCAAGAGGGTATAAAACATGGGCCACACACACGACACTGTCAACCATAATTCAAAGTGTGGACTAAGCTCAGCGGCCACCACCAAATTCCTGCTCAAATCAGTTTGGCACGAGCCCCCATATTACGTTACCATTGACTGTTAGCAGGCTCAATGTCGAGTCAAGGCAACATAATAAAGGAGACGGTAGCCGAAGTAATAAAAAAAAAAGAATTTAATTAATAATTACCACCATGGTTGAACAAAGGAAATATAAAGTAATGACAGACAAGCACACATACTGCACAGACAGGATCAGCCCCAGACAAAGGGGAAGGCAGAATACTTATACATGAGGTAATGACGAGACAAGACACACCTGGGTTAATTACAAATGGGTACACCTGGAGGGGAAACGATAAGGACTACAAAACCATAACAGGAAACTACAGCTAGACATGACACATCACACTAGGAGCGCCTGATCAGGGCACAAACACATAACAGTGGGCCATACTCTAGTTGTGTCAAGGTGATGTGTGTGAAGTGAAACATCACTCAAACCATGTTCATCCCTCTTTCTAATAGGATCATAGCTATGTCTTGCCTGCTTCTCCTACTGCTCTTAAGGCCAGACTCAATTAAGCTTTAGCAAGAGTGGAGAGTGGAGAGTGGAGAGCGAGAGAGGAAGAATGCCATGGCTAGAGAAAAGAGGGCAAAGACCACAGTGAGGAGTCTTTCGGGGGATTTGAGGGAAAAGAACCTCATTAATGAAGAACTCAAAGAGAGGCTTGATTTCTACTCAGGTAAGATGAAATTAGCACTTTGAAATTCATGTACATCTTACTCTTACACTCTTTATTAAACTCCTTTGTTATTATATGAAGGGGACTTATTCATTTTTTCTCATACAATTTCAGATCTTCAAATAGACTTCAAGGCAAAGCAGGGCCATGAGTACTCAAAGGACCACAGAGAGTTTGCCCTCACACTCCATCTACATGGTCCAAAGGCATACAAATACCTCAGAGAGACTAAAAATGTTCCCCTCCCTCATCCACACTACAAAGGTAGTCTTAATGTTGTTCAATTTCATTTTTGTAAATTACGGTTGCAAATACGTTAAATAGCTACTTCTCAATTTTTTTACAGGTGGCTGTGTTCGGTGGATGGCAAGCCTGGCCTGAACAAGATGATGCTGGATATGCTGGAGAGATGATGCCAGGAAGACCAGGCTAAATATGGATGTGTTGCACTCATGTTGGATAACATGGCCATCAGAAAACATGTGCAATATAATCCACATAACCAGTCAATGTCTGGTTTTGTAGACATGGGTGATGGAAACAATGAGACCGATGTTGCTACTGAGGCTCTTGTGTTCATGGTGGTTGGCCTACAAGGACATTGGAAGGCTCCCATTGCATATTACCTGACGAAGTCTCTGTCACCTGAAACACAAAGGGTCCTTCTCAGTCATGCTTTGGAGGAGCTGGATGCACGGGGCATTCGGGTGGTATCTGTCACGACGGATGGGCATGCCTCCAACGTCAGCATGTGCAACCAACTTGGGTGTGAGCTGAAGGGAAACCCACAGGAGCCACTTAAAACCAGTTTCCCGCATCCCTCGACTGGTGACAAGTATTTGTAATGATGGATGCATGCCACATGCTGAAGTTGGCACGTAATATGTTGCAGGTAAATGATGATTGTTGTAGACCTATTTGTACAAGTTATGTCTCTGCTGCTAAAAGTTGTATCTAAATATTGTTGTCTGTTCATTTGCACAGTTATGGCTGGACGTGATGATCAACATTTTGCTGTTTGTACTTGTTTGAGCAGTGACTGAATCTTTCTCTGCAGGCATACAGTCCAATTGCAACGACCACCGGACAGATCCAGTGGAGGTTCATCAATCATCTCAATGATGTGCAAAAAAAAGACGGACTGCATGCTGCCAATCAAATCACAGACAAACATGTCTACTTTCAGAACCACAAGATGAGGGTGTCCCTGGCTGCACAAACACTGAGTCGCTCCGTGTCAGTTGCTCTCCGCACAATGAGGGATCTTAGGTACTCTCAGTTTAAAGACTGTGAGGCAACGGCAGAATTAATTGAGGTAAACAGTTAGTGATTATAGAACCAAGTACGTGGTTTTTTTTAAAGAATTGATCAAAATGTTATTTGAGCATCAGGAACAATTTGTTGATAATTCTCTAAGTTCAACATCCAAATATTTTCATGAACGGTGATATTGCATATTCATAAATACAAAAGTTTGTATATAACCTTACACATACCTTCACACATTTTAGAGTGGTAAAGCTCTGTGTGAAATTTGCTGTAGCACAAAGCAGGCCTATGGAGAGAAGGAAGTCAAGCAAATACTAAGTTTGCATGTTGCACATTGAACATACAGTTTAGAAATAAGTACTCTGTTCTCTTTATATCTTGAATAGATGAGTATTGATTACAACTATCTGATACCTAATGAAACACTGTAATGATAGTGATTTAGATGCCGATATTTCTTTATAGATTATTGACAGGCTGTTTGACACAATGAATGGACGCAATCCTCGTGCCAAAGGATTCAAATCTCCCTTGGGTGCTTTGAATTGGATAGAGAGGAAAGCATTTTTGTCAAGAGCCAGGGAGTACTTGCTCACTTTGGTGACAAAAGATGGAACACCACTTCACCGATCTAAGAGGTCTATTAAAATAGTGGTTGTTATTCATGCATGAAAAGTTCACGACATGAGTTCAACGATACTCTGTTCCGTTATGCATCGAGTTCATAAGATGCTCTGTTCTCTACATCAGGTTCATATGATGCTACTGTTACAATGTGTTTTCCTTTAGTTTTGTCTGCTAACATGATGCTCTTTTATTTCAATGTTTTTCTGTTTTCAGTTTTGTTTGTTGGAATTATCGTGTATTCATTGTTTTTGAGGTCCCAGATGCTTCTAAATAGTATGTATTACACAACATCAAGTTTTTCAGGTGTCAGAAGGAGGGTATGTAGGTTGAAATGATGTTCTCTTGTTTCAATGTTTTTCAATCTGCAGTTTTGTTTCTATTTGAATGATCTTGTATTCAGTGTTTTTGAGGTCCCAGATTTTTCTAATGGTACGTATTACACAACATCAAGCACATGTAGGTGTCAAAATGGTATGTATTGCATGTGTTCTTGCATGTGTTCTTGTTCTCAAGTTATCCCAGTTCTGCAATTACATTGTTCCTAGTTAGCTAAGTGTCCTACAAGTATACTGTATATGTTTTGCCATGATCAGAGTAATAAAATGTTTTTATTTTGCAGGTACTTGTCAGTCATCGGATTTGTCATTAACATCGACACGTTGATGCTGATGATTCCTGAACTGCTCCAAGTTCAGCGGTATGTCCTCACCTACAGGTTCAGCCAGGATCACTTGGAGCTCCTATTTAATTCCATCAGAGCGTCAGGTAGGGTTGATGTTCTTTTAATTGCAATAAATTCTGAAAATGACTTATGAGTAATGTATGTATTGTGTGCCTGTTTTCCATACAAGGTGGCTGGAATAACAATCCATCTGCACGCCAGTTCCAGGCCATCTTCCGCCGTCTGATGGTTCGGTGTGGTGTTTCACCTAGTGAGACAGGCAATGTGGCAGCCCAAGATCACACTGTGTCCCTGTCTGCGGTAGAGATGTCCTCTGCTGAAACGTTGGGTTACGTATTGTAACCCTTGTTATATTAGCACAGGCGGAGCCCTCCACTGGACTCGATGGGTACTACCTTATCATGCAAGCATTCACCTACTGAGATTTCTATGGGCGTAGCCGGCCCCGGGGCGGGCCTACCTGAATTTGTGCGCATCTCACTTCCGTATAAAAGGAGGCCTCGCCTCCTGACCACCATCCTACACCACTCTTCAGCGAGCGGTATAGGACAGACAGTGCCCCAAGGTAGAGGGCTCCGCCTGTGCTAATATAACAAGGGTTACAATACGTAACCCGACGTTATATCTCTCACAGGCTCCGCCCTCTACTGGACTCTATGGGTACAGTGGGCGGAGCCCCGATGTATGCACACACTGTCGTCCAGCACACCGTTCCACCTCACTGTCCCTGACCGGCTTTAGCAGCCACTGCGCCTCACTCACCTCCCCCTCGGTTGTAACCGTGGAGAAGTCTGGGCTGCGGCCGATAGAGCACACCCTTACGCGCTTGCCTCGCGAAAAAAAGTGTGCTCGAAAAAAACAGTGCTGAGGGCTCCCCTGCGTCCACCTATAGGCAGACAGGGAAAAAACCTCAGCCCTGTAAGGGTTCACTATGCACTCTCCCTCCTGAGTCCCTAAGGAACACGGGGAGAATGCAAGTGCCCCCTATGTCCCCACACTCAAACGCTGACCCTGTGCAGAGTGTGTAGGGACTATAGTATGGAGGGCTCTCCCCCTCCTGCCCCCAGGTAGGCGAGGGGAGCCCTCCAGCCCTGAAAAAGGGCCCAGAGCACCCCACGTCCCCCGCGACCCTCCAGGGGTCCGGAGAAACGTAAGGGCATTTTACGCCCGGGGAGAGGGTCAGATGCCCACTGACCAACAGCCCCCCCCCCCTCCTCACCAGTCCTGTGTTGCCCCAGCAAGCACAGACGTTGAGAAAGAGCCAGACATATCCAAGAGATAACACTTTATGAAGGGGCCTGGCGTTGACCAAGACGCCGCCGTGCATATATCCTCCATACTCGCACCGTTGAATAAGGCTGTTGATGCAGCCACAGCTCGTGTGGAGTGCGCACGGACCCCCGTGGGACAGGCTCTCCCTGCCTGCTCGTAGGCGTGTGCAATGCCTTCGCAAAGCCAGCCTGCCAGGCGTTTCTTGGACAGAGCTTTTCCAGTCACCCCGCCCCCGAAGCACACAAACAGCTGTTCAGTGCGTCTCAGGGTAGCTGTGCGCTCTACATAACATGCTAACGCGCGCACCGGGCAGAGGAGGTGTAATTTAGCTTCCCTGTCCCCACCTTGAGGTGGAAGACTAAATCCCCCCCAACTGAATAACCCTTGACCTGAACGCACTCCTTAGGTTCTTGGGCACAAAGGAGGGGTTCGGTCTGAGTGTCGCGCCGCTCCGGTCACCCCGAATCAGTAAACAGCTCGGGTGCACCGACAGAGCGGTTAACTCGGACACTCTTTTGGCTGACGTTAAAGCAAGTAGCAACGCTGTCTTCCACGACAGTGCTTTCAGGGAGGAGAGCTCCAGAGGCTCAAATGGTTCTGTGACCAAAGCCTCGAGCACCAGCGGCAGGTCCCACTGCGGGGTGGAGGCGCGCACTACTGGGCGCAGCCTCCTGACCCCCTGTAAAAACCGCAACATCAGTGGATGAGAAAAGGCTGACCTGCCGTTGAATCCCTCATGACAGGACGAGATGGCTGCTGTGCTGCATACACCTTTATAGTAGAATGAGCTAGTCCTCTGTCCACCAATAACTGTAAGAAGGAACAAATAGAGCCCAACTCACAAGATAGGGGCTCCACTTTCCGCTCCTCACACCATCGCTGGAATCCCAGCCACTTTGGCCTGTAACAGGCTGTGGTGGATCCCGCTCTAGCTGCCTGGATAGACTGAATAACGCTATCAGACAATCCACCCTGTCTCAGCCTGTCCCTCTCAGGAGCCAAGCCTGGAGAGGACGGCCCAGAGTGGGTAACGCCCCGATTGCACCTGCCTCTTGAGACATTGCCCCCCAGAACTGGGGAATCGCCCAGGGCTGGCCCACCTTCATCTGCGTCATTTCTGAGTACCACGGAGCCCCGACGCGATCCGGTGCTACCAGGATGACTGCCAAACGTTCTCGCCTCACTCTCCCCAGGAGAGGGAGAATGAGACGCAATGGTGGAAAGGCGTAGAGCAGCTTCCTTGGCCATGGCTCGTGTGCAAACGCGTCCACCCCTAAAGGCGGGTCGTCGCTCAGGGCCATGGAAAAACCACAGGGCACAGTGGCCGTTGCGCCGGCTGGCGAACAGATCCACTTCCGCTCTCCCGAACTGGGCCCAGATCTACTTCACCACCTCTGGGTGAAGCACCCACTCGCCTGGCAGGGGGCCGCCCCTCGACATGAGGTCGGCTCCCCTGTCCTCCAGTCCCGGGATACGAAGGGCTCTCAGAGCCACCTCTGATGCCCACAACCACAGCCTCTCCGCTGTGGCCAACAAGGCGGCGGAGCGGACTCCGCCCTGCCTGTTGATATAAGCCACTGTGGTGCTGTTGTCGCTCCTGACCAATTTGACATGTCTCCCTTGAATTAGGGACATGAAATACTGGACACTGTATTTGTGTACGGACTACCGCCCGTAGCTCTAGGAGGTTGCTGTGTCATGTTTCCGTTAGAGACCAGCGCCCACCTATAGCCCTCTTCAGGCAGGTCCCTTCCCATCCTGTTCCCATGAACACTGTGATGTAGGAGGTTACCCGTCCCAGTGGAGACCCCCTCCGGAGGCGCCCGGGAGACCCCCAGAACCGGAGGTTGCCCTCCACTGAGGGGGGGATGGTCACCAGCCGCTGTTTGTGCCTCTTGGGATCCAAACGCAGGCTGGAGAACCACCTCTGCAGGCGGTGCATATGCAGTAACCCCTGCGGGACCACAATGTGAGCAGCCGTCATGAGATTCAAAGTCTGCATGACAGTTAAAACTGTCACTGTCGCCCTCTGTCGCAGCCTGTGAACCGCCCGGAGAAGGGACGCACTTCTGCTCTCTGACAGGGTGGCGCGTAGCGCGCCTGCATCGAACACCACTCCCAACTACAACGCCTGTTGGTGAGGTATGGGGGTGCTCTTTTTTCAATTGATCGCAAAGCCTAATTTGGTTAGGTGTGTGATCAATTGTGCTGTGCAAAGCATTGCCTGTTCCCTGGACCCAGCCATGACTGTGAGGTTGTCTGGGTAAAAGAAAAACTCTCATGCCGTGGGCGCGCAGCGGTTGAAGCGCAGTGGCCACACATTCACTGAACGTGCGTGGGGATAGGGAGTAGCCGAACGGTACTCTGTTGTACTCGTAGGCTATCCCTTGGAAGGCAAAACGCAGACACTTTCTGTGCTCCGGAGCAATTTCCACATGAAAGTATGCGTCTTTCAGGTCGATGGTGGTCAACCAATCGCCCGGTTTGCACAAGCCCCATTAACTGTTTTTATAGTTAACATGCAGAATTTTCTACAGGCAATGTAGCGATTCGGGCTGCTGAGATCTAGAATAGATCTGAATTCCCCTGTCTTCCTGAGAACCAGGAAGTACATGGAATAAAGACCATTTTCTCTGTGCTGAGGGTGCACAACAGACACAGCCTGTTTCTGCACCAGAGCCTGAATCTCTGAGAGGAAACCAATCTCCTCCTAGAAAGACAGATTTCCTCTCGCATGCCCATAAAAGGAGG
This sequence comes from Pogonophryne albipinna, assembly GCA_028583405.1. Classification (NCBI taxonomy): domain Eukaryota; kingdom Metazoa; phylum Chordata; class Actinopteri; order Perciformes; family Artedidraconidae; genus Pogonophryne; species Pogonophryne albipinna. Next base: position 3,126,116 of record CM053259.1, on the reverse strand, counting down.
TGGGACGCTGCAAAACTGGAGTGAATAGCCCCGTTTCGGCGTCCTGTCCATCCACTTTGTTAGTGCACAGCTGAGTTTCAATTCCCCATAACATTGTGTTAATGGAAAGCCCTCAGCTGTGGGGCCGCAGCTACTGTGGTACTCTCTGGTGATCCGTTCCGCCGCAAAACTCCCCGTGAAGGGAAGATTTGTCCATGGAGGGTCGACACAGAAAGGGCCGATTATTTACTGAGGTCCCTGAACGCACCGCCGCGCGCTCCACCATAATGCTGTTTTTACCACTACGGTAAACAGCATTTAATCGGAGTCTTTATAGGCGTAGTGTGTTCTACTGAGGTCCTGAACGCACCGCCACGCGCTCTTGTGTGAGTGCGGGCTCCGCCATAATGCAGCCTTTACCACTATGGAAAACTGCATTAATTGGAGTCTTTGCTCTAGGCGTAGTGTGTTCTCTGACAGCAATACGCCGGCCATAATGTCCCTGCACCCGCATAGCGCTCTCCTTTAGATAGCACTCCCTGCGGTTCATCCCTCTCATCTGCGCATGCCCACTAGCCACCTTCTTTACAGGAGCTACAGCTGGGGCAGCAGCGAATGGGGAATTTGTACGGTTAACATTGTGTGTAAGTGTAGCATTTGTGGAAACAAAAGACACTCAGATTTTGATACAGATCAACCTCATTCTTGTTAGAAAATGTAGTGATCTGTGCATTATACAGGGAGGAGGCGAGACTCGCCCTCTCGTCCCGGGCGGAGAGATTTTCTCCCCCCGCCAGGCCAGTCAGATCCGTGAAGACGGGCAGCCCGTCCCTGTGAGTGCCGGCACGCCGGCCACGGGGTGGGCTGAAGAGGTGGAGGGCGCCGCGGGCACGAGATCTCCGTGCCGGCACCTCTCCCTTCGTCTCACCGTCGCGCTCCCCCGTGGAGGAGAGCGCTATGCGGTGACTCTTCTCTCTACTGAGGTCTTTGAACGCACCGCGGCCCGCCCTCAGGGGAGGGGGGCCGCGCGCGCCGTCACAATGCCGTCTCTTCGAAACGGACATTATGGAAAAAAGTGGAATTGTGGAGAGAGATTACTCTTACTCTGGGATAAATGCACTCGTTCTCACTGAATGCATTTTTCCCACACACACACATCACTCTAGAACTAGAGTTTACAAACGTAAACCACTCTCACGAGGGCCGCGCGCCCACGTATTAACGCTGTATTTCCCATTCAACGGTGAAATGCATTAATCAGAGCTATTATACCAGGGAAGGTGTGTTTTCTGACAACAGCACGCCGGCAATAGCGTCTCTTGAACCCGCACAGTGCTTTGCCAGCACACGGTTTATTCCACTCACGTGCACACGCCCACCTGCTGGCTCCCTATACTGGGGTTTACAGCGGGGGCGGGGAGTGTAGGACAGTGTTTCTTCCGCTGGGGATGGGTAAGAATCAGCCACGCTGCGATTACTCCTTATCCCGTGAGCAAGGAGATCGATCGATAGAACCCTCCCGTAAAGACGGGGGCTCCCAGGAGATCAACACAGTCCTCTTTGGAAAAAAATGCCAAGCGACGTGATATCCCAGGGACATCACAAGGCAGACAGCGGCGACGGCCTGTGATGAATTAGGGTCGACCCTATATCATGTGAAGCCACCGGTCCCCGGGGGAACCGGGCCTGGGGGGGCAAGGCTCGTGGACCAAGCTACTTATTCGGCCTTGCGGCCCAATAATCGCTCTGACCTGGTGAGGCGGGGGCATCTCTAGCAATGAGCGAGTAGCCCACACACCCGCCGCCATGATCATCATCCAGGGAGCTTGAAGGAAATGGCGAACCTGAAAATGGCACCGCCTCGGCCATATCCTGGTCCCCCAAACACTCGAAGCAGAGGTGGTGGGGGTCGGCGCCCCCTATCTTTCTTTCTCTTTCTTCCTTTCTCTCAAAAAATAAGTCTCGGACTCAGTGCTAGGCTATCACCTCCGCTCGCTGAAGAGTAAAGTATGGTGGTCAGGAGGCGAGGCCTCCTTTTATACGGAAGTGAGATGCGCACGCATTCAGGTAGGCCCGCCACGGGGCCGGCTACGTCCATAGAAATCTCAGTAGGTGAATGCTTGCATGATAAGGTAGTACCCATAGAGTCCAGTAGAGGGCGGAGCCTGTGAGAGATATAACTGCTGAAGAGCACCCATCTCCATTCGCCAACATTTCGGCTGTTGTGAGTGACCACAGCTATCTTCCCACTCGGTTTGGTGGTCTGGTGGAAAATGCGCTGGTCTACATCGCAGGATTTGTAGTCCGGCAGATTCTGCGAAAGCTGTCCTGTGATGTGTGCCGTGCAAGCTTGGTCAGAGATGCTGTACCTTCATCATTTGATGAGAGCTACCACCTTCTAGCCCTGAAAAACAACGGTGGCCTAGTAATTCCATCACAAGGCACAGTGAAGGTGCTGAGAGCTGCAGAGAGGGTGATTCGCCAAGCTTCAACAAGGCAAGCTCCAAAGGTGTCGACAGTCACCTACATCGTCCGGGAGGAGATTGAAACGGAGGATGTTTTTCAGCTTGGGGAACACATTGAGGAGACGCAGTTTGGCATCGACAACCATTATTCCATCTTGTTGTCATTGGTTGTGTCTGTGTTTCTGAAAATAAGACTACACCACATTGCCAAACTCACCTCTCTTGACCTGCAGAAAGGGAGCATGAGAAAGAAGCTCTGCAAAACAGTCCTCTTTCAGGGCTTTTAGCTCATTTAAACTTTCATGAGCAACTTTGTGTAAATATGGTTTGGGGCGGGGTGGTGTCATGTTCTTGTGTTTAACTTGAACATTTACATTTTTTATATAGATATAGATGTAGATTTTCATTTTTTCTGACATAGATATAGATATTCATTTTTACTGATATATAACTTCTGTCTATGTATAATGTATTATTGTTTCTTCATTTTTCAACTTATTAAAATAGCTGAGTAGTAGGCCTACACAATCTGCTTCTCTATCATATAGACCATTAGTGTTTTTTTATGTGTGTGTGTGTGTGTGTGTGTGTGTGTGTGTGTGTGTGTGTGTGTGTGTGTGTATTAGCATATATTATATATTGTGTGTCTTTTGCAAAATACCTATCATACATAACATATAGGCTATCAAATACCAGAATAATCTATTGCTGTTAAGCCTACTATGAATATTAAAATACGCCGAATCATGTGTCCGGTATCATGCCTACATATATGACGTTTGCAGAAAAAAACCCGGTGAAAATCAGTTTTGTATTCAGCGAGTTATGATTGATTAAATGCGCTGACACTTCATTGCGCCTGCCAGACAGATTACACTGAGTGGAGCGGGTGACCGGTCCAAGATGGCGGCCCCACGGCTCGTCAGCGCCAATAGGCAGTAGCGATTGATGCGGCGTCTACTCTTTATATTTCTATGGTCACTACCCGATCTGCAGCTCTGCCCAATCTGCAGTGCGCATGTGCGAGATGGTCCGCCATATTGGACAACTCCGGACGGCAACCCAAGTAGGACACATTGACACAGTGGCTTTTGGCAAAGCTCAAAAATAAAACGAGAGAGAGATGAGTTATTGTTATTACAACGTGACTTCACTATTATTTAACAACTCTTTTTATTGGGTTCTTTCATTTGGGGTTAAGTACATTGTCAGAATAAGTGAGAAATGGATTTAACTTCTGTTAGACAGCTATCATACTGAATACATATTTACTGTGAATGTGTGCAAAAATGTATGGCATATAGCTGTCTGAAGTTAAATCCATTTCTCACTTATTCTGACAATGTACTTAACCCAAAATAAAAGAACCCAATAAAAAGAGTTGTTAAATAATAGTGAAGTCACACTGTAATAACAATAACTCATCTCTCTCGAGTTTTCCTTTTGAGCTTTGCCAAAAGCCACTGTGTCAATGTTGTCCTACTTGGGTTGCCGTCCGGGGTTGTCCAATATGGCGGACCATCTCGCACATGCGCACTGCAGATCGGGCAGAGCTGCAGATCGGGTAGTGACCATAGGTAGTGACACATGCGCAACTTTAACCAAAATGCTCGTTCACATCAAGCATGTCAATTTGCGTACACGTAACAGCACCGCACGTTCATGACAGCATGGTAATGATTTGTTATTATGATGGATTTGATATTAACGAGGCGGCAGTTAGCAGCTAGCGGCTAGCTAGTAATTATGCTAATGTGACATCAATCATTATGTACTTATATTACGCTGTAACAGGATCTAGTGATATCCAAGCAACAGTGCATGATTGCACTGTGTACCGGCCCATAGGGGCGCTAGGGGCGCCGCCCACCCTCTTCCCACATGTTTGATTGTCATTAAAAATTAAAAATAAATAAATAAATATATTTAAAAAAAAAAAATGTTTTTTAATGAACAAGGTAAATATTATATAATTGGTATCAGTAAAATGTATAATCTACAATAAAATCTCGTTTAAAATTGTTTTACGATATCTAAAGTTACTGATAAGTCACATGTTTCCTGCCTGGCCGCAGCGTGTATAATTACGATCATTACCCTCTCTCGTCCGGGCGGTAGAAAGGAGCCCTCAGCCAGAGCAGCAGCAGCCAACAAGCTGACTGTTGCTATCTGTATACTAGGCTAGCTGTATTAAAGTCCGAGTGGAAACAGTCGTGAGTAAATCTGATTTTGTCAGAAATCGGGAGAAATATGACCCCGGGAGGAAACCGGGGAGAGGGCAATGAAATCGGGAGTCTCCCGCGAAAATCGGGAGGGTTGGCAAGTATGACACACACACACACACACACACACACACACACACACACACACACATAATGTTCGTATTTAGTCTCCTGATTTTAAATGGGAATTAAATCATTTGTGTGTTCCCAAAGCACCAGTGTTCTGCTGTTTGGGTAGGCCTACTGTACTGTTGCACAGTTTTGGAAGATTCATAGCTAACCACACTGAAGATTATGGATTATCTCATATTTTTAAGCCTCAATTTGTCCTCCCCCCCCCCCCCCCCCCCCCCCCACCCCCCCCACCCTCTAACATCACCAGATAATTTAAGGGGTCATTTCTCAAAAATTTCTTTTTCCCCCCCGGACCGCCTTAGTATGGTTTGGTCCCTATTTCCATAGCCCCACCAAGAATATTTTCCACCAGCCGCCACTGTATATATTTATAATAATAAGTAATATTAACTTTATTTAATACAACATTTACTGTACAAGATTTAATCATACAGCCCATGTAGTATGATAATGAATTACAGCAAACATGTTCAATATATCCATTATTACAGCTCCGTGGGGTGGCAGTAAGACGATATGGGTCCGTTCTTATTGTGCATCCATGGGTAAAGATAAACGCAACTCACATTGGTTTCTCAAACAGCATCTCTGTAAACTACATGTATTCACTGAATTTCACTCTCTGCCTTTAACGGCTCGTTGTAGCTCCAATAGCTCCAGCCCCCACCCTCCCAGTGAGCACAGTGTGCTCTGATTAGTCGGGACACGTAACATGAACGTGCCGGGCGGCGCGGTCCCGTGGGTTAGATGCGCGTTCATAATGCAGAGGGAAATAACTCTCAGAATAACGTTATTAGCACATTATTACAACTTGAGGAACAAATGTTTTTAATAAGGGCTATACAAGTGTTCATACTGGGTAGTTTATTTAGTTTAAAAAAAATGATCCTACGATTTACAGTAAAGTGTTTCCGGGCCTGGCAACCAAACGGAAGTGTAGTACCGCCGTTTGGCCAGCACGAATATTTTCATCTGAGTCCGGCGCACTTCCTGGGGGCTTGCTCTGGAGGCTCGCCTACATGAGACGTTGAAATCTCGCGGGACAAAGACGCAGCCTTGAGAGCGAGGCACGGCGAGGCGGCGCAGTTCCTCTCCACGGGCTGCGGAAGCGAAATGCTTGATGGGAAACGACTCGCTGGTATCTCGAGCTGAGCGCTCATTGGTGGTTTTTACCCCGTGCTGCTGATGAAACTCTCCAATTGGCTCGGCAAAGGTTTGTTGTTGTTTTGTGTCAGTTTTACGTTGCCACATCCATTCCCATTTTTCATCATTGTTCCACAATGTTTATCATCATAAAATTAATATCTATATATTTTATACTATATGTAGCAGGATGAGCAGTAAATAGTGTTGTAAGGCATATTCTTTTTAGCCTATCACCGCCAGGGGGCACCCTATAAAGGGGCAGAGGCTTCTAGCTGGCGGCCTCTTGTTCGCTGGTGCCCAGACCTACCCACTTCCGTTCTTGCCGTGTTTTGCTTCCGCCACCGGCGTAGCGGAGGCTCTTCCTGGTGATGCCCGTCAATTAGCCGTAACATAGAAGTAGTAGTAACAATACCCCTTTCGTCTCATTAGTATGCATACAAAGTTACAGGTGAACACTCCCCCAATTATGCAAATGAGCTAAGTCCCGCCTCCCATTGTTCGAGACCCTTTGATGTGATTGGGTACAATCATGTTAATGAGCTAAGTCCCGCCTCCCTTTGTTCGAGATCCTTTGATGGGCTTTATAACAGGTAGGTGTGAAAAGCCCCCCTGTGTAGTGCCTTTGTTGTCTAATTCTTTGATGTGTTGATTAAGGTAGTCTCTTTGAAGTTATGTTGTCTGGCCCCCTGTCCCCTCACACCCCTTGGGTGTCTAATTCTTTGATGTGTTGATTAAGGTAGTCTCTTTGAAGTTATGTTGTCTGGCCCCTGTCCCCTCACACCCCATTGTAGTCTAAGCCTTTGATGTGAGATAACAGGTAGGTGTGAAAAGCCCCCCTGTGTAGTGCCTTTGTTGTCTAATTCTTTGATGTGTTGATTAATACAGTCTCTTTGAAGTTATGCTGTCTGGTCCCCTCAGGGTTGTCTAATCTAATTAGCCTTTGATGTTTTGCCCTTTGATGTGGTGTGTTATAAGCCTTTGATGTTAATCTAGGTGTCTCTTTGAAGTTATGCGTGAGACTGTCTAACCCCCTCCCCGCCCAGGCCTCTCCACCCTTTCTCCACCAAGAGACGCCTGTGACAACTTACCGCCATCCGTCCGGAGCGCCAGTCAAGAAACGAATGCCACAGCTGTGCGGGAGTCAGACGCCTACAGCCAGAGATCTTTGCATAAACTTATCTCGTGCCCTCTTTTGGTTGTGGAGCGCGTTCATGTGTGCTGGAGGAGGGGCTCTGTGAGGAAGTGGCAGATTTTCGGTTGTGTACTTTCAAATTCTAGCTCACTCAAGATGGTTTCTCCAAAATGACCTACCCCTACCTTTAAGAACAATTAACACACACACACACACACACACACACACACACACACACACACACACACACACACACACACACACACATACACACACACACACACACACACACACACACACACACACGTTGGAGTTGGCCTTTGATGTGAGGGTTAGAGATAAGCCTGGGATGTTAATCTATATGTTGATTAAGACACTCTCTGTGAGGTGAGAAGCGAGGGGATGGAGTTCGTCTTTAAAAAAGAAATACGCTCAAACTAAAAACGTTATTGTCCTCTCTAGATTTGATTCAGGCTTTTGCTTTAAATGATTAGTGCTTGCTAAGGATGTTTCTTTTCAAGTTTTTGTGAAACTGTTAACTACAAGGAAGTATCTGTTTGCAAAGAAGGTATTCATATTAATTTAAAAAAGATCTTATTTAGGTTTTAATAGTGATAACTAAGTTTCACTCTGTGGGGGGACAAAAGAAGCATCGTTAATCACCTGGATAAAGGACTCTTTAAAGCAGAGATACTATATGCAGACACACACCTGAATATCAGCAGGAGAGGACTCTCTAAAGTAAATACATTATAGGGTTAAAATAAGATATATATGTGATGGAATTAGTTTAAAACAGTCACCTTACACTTTTTTAGTTGTCCTCTCTAAATTAGATGTACGTTTTTTTTTTAAATGATTAGTGTTAATTAAGGGCTATTGTTATTTTGGTTTATAAGGGGATAAGAGTTCAACTTTTAAAAATTGCACAGGATCATTCTAAGAAGAGTGAGAGGGCTAATGAGCCAGCACCATACCTCCTCTATGCATTTTCTTGACCTGTATCTGATCTTGAAAAACTCTGGTAAGTACTTTTTTTTTTTAATCTTATAATATCATGTAATTATTAAATGTTGTTGTTTTTTTGGTAGGGGTTAAACTAGTATATTATGTGGATAGTATATTATTAGATACTTACAAATGTTATGTTTTTTCTGTTTACAGTAGAGACCCTGTGTGCTGAAATCTCCTGACACAGAGTACTTCATGATAGTGGTCAGCTTTTTAACACAAAAGTGTATCTTTCAGTAACTTTCTCGGAGAATTTAAGCATAAATCTGTCAAATGTTCAAAACAGCCTTCACTGAAATAGCCTCAAAATCACAAACTGCCATTAAGAGTCAGATTCTTAACAAAATCTACTGACACAAAGTACTTCATTATCTACTTTTCAGCTTTTATACACAAAAGTGTATCTTTCAGTAACTTTCTCAGAGAATTTAAACATAAATCTGTCAAATGTTCAAAACAGCCTTCACTGAAATAGCCTCAAAATGACAAACTGCCATTAAGAGTCAGATGCTTGACGAAATCTACTAAAACAGAGTACTTTTCATGGTAGTGGTCAGCTTTTAAACACAAAAGTGTATCTTTCGGTAACTTTTTTGAGAGAATTACGCATAAATCAGTCAAATGTTCAAAATAGTCTTCACTGAAATAGCCTCAAAATGACAAACTGCCATTAAGAGTCAGATGCTTGACGAAATCTCCTGACACAGAGTACTTTCATGGTAGTGGTCAGCTTTTAAACACAAAAGTGTATCTTTCGGTAACTTTCTCAGAGAATTTAAGCATAAATCTGTCAAATGTTCAAAACAGCCTTCACTGAAATAGCCTCAAAATCACAAACTGCCATTAAGAGTCAGATTCTTAACGAGATCTACTGACACAAAGTACTTCATTATCTACTTTTTCAGCTTTTAAAAAAGAAAAGTGTATCTTTCGGTAACTTTTTTGAGAGAATTAAGCATAATTTTGTCAAATGGTCAAAACAGCCTCTGTTTCAAGCCTCAAAATCACAAACTGCCATTAAGAGGCAGAATCCTAACGAAATCTACTGACACAAAGTACTTCATTATCTACTTTTCAGCTTTTATACACAAAAGTGTATCTTTCAGTAACTTTCTCAGAGAATTTAAGCATAAATCTGTCAAATGTTCAAAACAGCCTTCACTGAAATAGCGTCAAAATCACAAACTGGCTGAAACTGTACAGTGAACTGGAGAAATTACAGCACAGAGTTTTCTACTACGACACAGATAGTATAATCTATGTGACAAGACAGGGGCAGTCTCCAGTACTTTCATGGTAGTGGACAGCTTTTAAAAAGAAAAGTGTATCTTTCAGTAACTTTCTCAGAGAATTTAAACATAAATCTGTCAAATGTTCAAAACAGCCTTCACTGACATAGCCTCAAAATCACAAACTGTCATTAAGAGTCAGATTCTTAACGAAATCTACTCAGAGTACTTCATGGTAGTGGTCAGCTTTTTATACACAAAGTGTATCTTTCAGTAACTTTCTGAGAAAATTAAGCATAAATCAGTCAAATGTTCCAAACAGCCTTCACTGAAATAGCGTCAAAATCACAAACTGGCTGAAACTGTACAGTGAACTGGAGAAATTACAGCACAGAGTTTTCTACTACGACACAGATAGTATAATCTATGTGACAAGACAGGGGCAGTCTCCAGTACTTTCATGGTAGTGGAAAGCTTTTAAAAAGAAAAGTGTATCTTTCGGTAACCTTTTGAGAGAATTAAGCATAAATCTGTCAAATGTTCAAAACGGCCTTCACTGAAATAGCCTCAAAATGACAAACTGCCATTAAGAGTCAGATGCTTGACGAAATCTCATGGTAGTGGTCAGCTTTTAAAACATAAAAGTGTATCTTTCGGTAACTTTTTGAGAGAATTAAGCATAAATCTGTCAAATGTTCAAAACTGCCTTGTTTCACTGAAATGGATAAATGTATCCGAAAATAGTGTCTCTTAAGGCGGATATAGTCCCCTGATAACTCCCGTTACATTCCTACTGAGTCAAAAATAGTGTAAGTTAACTTTTGGAAGAACCAGAGAAAAGGGTGAAAATGGATAAAATATATCCGAAAATAGTGTCTCTTAAGGCGAGACACCCCAGGTGAATAGGGTAATTTTTTTTAACTTAAAGGTATCAGCTAGAAATTTCTCCAGTTAATTACTTACAATAAGGCAATTGTTTTTTGTATTACAAGTTTTCTGAAATAGCATGTTTAAATATGCAAATTATCCATTATCTCATTAAATATGCACATATTTTAACACATTTCAGGAATCGAAATCTGAACTTTGGATAAAGCCAGGTTCAAAATTCTTATTTCATTTTGTAGTCATATTAGTATCTAAGGCTTTTACAGAAGGGATATTGGATATCTCTTTTTATCACTCCATAAATCAGAAAATACTGTCAACAGCCCTAAAATATCAATTTTCGCCATGTTTTTAGGTATACAATGTTGTATAATTCAGGCTATGAATGATATATGAACAAACCCTTCTGTAAAAGCCTTCATAATATTGATAGGAATATAACTGGAAGGTTTGGTGTCTCTACGTGCTACTGAAGTTGAAATTTTGAACTCAGAGTAGGAGAAAAAACTCATTTTGAGAAAACAACCTTTAAAGATTGCAGTGAGGCGCTAGCTAAACCCTCCTGTTCTCTGGATGACAGCTTGCGCCTCGACGCACTCCGTGAAGGTATTTCATGTTCGGGACATTTGTTTTTTGTATAACCTTGCTTCGTGCAAGTGACATTTGTTGTTTTCTTCTCTGTGAACGTTTTTTTCGCCGTTCTTTTGCTATTTTGAGATTTCAATTTCTAGCGGAAAGCTAACCAGGAAGTGTTTTAGCATACCACGTGACGCATCTGAACGAATCACGTTGTCAGAAATTGACACCAGCCAATGAGATTTTGTTTCTTGGTTTAAGACCCCTTTGTGCTTTCACGATTGGTTGCTGATACAAAGGAAATGACCATATTTGGATCCGATGAGATTGTGCAGGAGAGACACAGCTTTCCAACGATATCTCTGATGACATGGTGCACACAGCGGTCGCGGTACTTTATGTTACGTTAGAATGCTAACTTTTGGTGAATTTAGGAGAAATCTACAGACACAAATAGACAAACTATAGTAAAATAAACACTTAAATGTGTATTTTGTACGTTTTCCTTCCAAAAGCCTGAAAGAAAACATGTTATAGAATCAAAATAGCACAAAATCTCAAAATTGACCAGTACTTGAAAAACGGTGTTTTTGCCTGCCGTGTCTCGCCTTAAGGCAGGTAGAGTCCCCTGACAACTCCCCTTACATTCATCCAGAGTCAGAAAAAGTCTCTACGTTATCTTTTTTGGGAGAACCAGAGGAAAGGGGTGAAAATGGAGAAATTGTATCCGAAAATAGTGTCTCTTAAGGCGGGTAGAGTATGGGAATTGAACGATAAACCGATCACTGTAAATGAAACGCGGAGAGAAGCAGCAGTGCAAATCGTTAAGTCTATTACCTTGTATGCACTACGACACTAACTTGGTAAAATGTAATGTGTTTTTTATGAAAATGTGTTGAATGTTGTGTTTTCAATTAAACAACCATTACAAAATGAAAATGTGTTTTTTTTTTTTTTGCTTTCATATATATAGTAATAGTATTGTAAACGAAACATTTCAAATGTATCATGTGCTCTCATTGTATGCTCTTTTTTTTTTTTTTTCCGTAACTTTCTCAGAGAATTTAAGCATAAATCTGTCAAATGTTCAAAACAGCTTTGTTTCACTGAAATGGCGTCAAAATCACAAACTGGCTGAAACTATACAGTGAATTGGAGAAATTACAACACAGAGTTTTCTACTACGACACAGATAGTATAATCTATGTGACAAGACAGGGGCAGTCTCCAGTACGTTCATGGTATTGGTCAGCTTTTTAAATACAAAAGTGTATCTTTCGGTAACTTTCAGAGAGAATTAAGCATAAATCTGTCAAATGTTCAAAACAGCCTTCACTGAAATAGCCTCAAAATCACAAACTGCCATTAAGAGTCAGATTCTTAACGAAATCTACTGACACAGAGTACTTCATTATCTACTTTTTAGCTTTTAAAAAAGAAAAGTGTATCTTTCGGTAACTTTTTGAGAGAATTAAGCATAAATCTGTCAAATGTTCAAAACAGCCTTCACTGAAATAGCCTCAAAATGACAAACTGCCATTAAGAGTCAGAATCCTAACGAAATCTACTGACACAGAGTACTTCATTATCTACTTTTTAGCTTTTAAAAAAGAAAAGTGTATCTTTCGGTAACTTTTTGAGAGAATTAAGCATAAATCTGTCAAATGTTCAAAACAGCCTTCACTGAAATAAACTCAAAATGACAAACTGCCATTAAGAGTCAGAATGCTAACGAAATCTACTGACACAGAGTACTTCATTATCTACTTTTTCAGCTTTTTATACACAAAAGTGTATCTTTTCAGTAACTTTTCTCAGAGAATTTAAGCGTAAATCAGAGTACTTCATGGTAGTGGTCAGCTTTTAAATACAAAAGTGTATCTTTCAGTAACTTTTTGAGAGAATTAAGCATACATCTGTCAAATGTTCAAAACAGCCTTGTTTCACTGAAATAACCTCAAAATCACAAACTGCCATTAAGAGTCAGATGCTTGACGAAATCTACTCAAACAGAGTACTTCATGGTAGTGGTCTGCTTTTATACACAAAAGTGTATCTCTCAGTAACTTTCTCAGAGAATTTAAGCATAAATCTGTCAAATGTTCAAAACAGCCTTGTTTCACTGAAATAGCGTCAAAATCACAAACTGGCTGAAACTGTACAGTGAATTGGAGAAATTACAGCACAGAGTTTTCTACTACGACACAGATAGTATAATCTATGTGACAAGACAGGGGCAGTCTCCAGTACTTTCATGGTAGTGGACAGCTTTTAAAAAAGAAAAGTGTATCTTTCGGTAACCTTTTGAGAGAATTAAGCATAAATCTGTCAAATGTTCAAAACAGCATTGTTTTACTGAAATAGCCTCAAAATGACAAACTGCCATTAAGAGTCAGATGCTTGACGAAATCTCATGGTAGTGGTCAGCTTTTAAACATAAAAGTGTATCTTTCAGTATCTTTTTGAGAGAATTAAGCATAAATCTGTCAAATGTTCAAAACTGCCTTGTTTCACTGAAATGGATAAATGTATCCGAAGATAGTGTCTCTTAAGGCGGATATAGTCCCCTGATAACTCCCGTTACATTCCTCCAGAGTCAGAAATAGTGTAAGTTAACTTTTGGAAGAACCAGAGAAAAGGGTGAAAATGGATAAAATATATCCGAAAATAGTGTCTCTTAAGGCAGGTAGAGTCCCCTGACAACTCCCCTTACATTCATCCAGAGTCAGAAAAAGTCTCTACGTTATCTTTTTTGGGAGAACCAGAGGAAAGGGGTGAAAATGGAGAAATTGTATCCGAAAATAGTGTCTCTTAAGGCGGGTAGAGTATGGGAATTGAACGATAAACCGATCACTGTAAATGAAACGCGGAGAGAAGCAGCAGTGCAAATCGTTAAGTCTATTACCTTGTATGCACTACGACACTAACTTGGTAAAATGTAATGTGTTTTTTATGAAAATGTGTTGAATGTTGTGTTTTCAATTAAACAACCATTACAAAATGAAAATGTGTTTTTTTTTTTTTTTGCTTTCATATATATAGTAATAGTATTGTAAACGAAACATTTCAAAAAAAAAAAAATTCCGTAACTTTCTCAGAGAATTTAAGCATAAATCTGTCAAATGTTCAAAACAGCTTTGTTTCACTGAAATGGCGTCAAAATCACAAACTGGCTGAAACTATACAGTGAATTGGAGAAATTACAACACAGAGTTTTCTACTACGACACAGATAGTATAATCTATGTGACAAGACAGGGGCAGTCTCCAGTACGTTCATGGTATTGGTCAGCTTTTTAAATACAAAAGTGTATCTTTCGGTAACTTTCAGAGAGAATTAAGCATAAATCTGTCAAATGTTCAAAACAGCCTTCACTGAAATAGCCTCAAAATCACAAACTGCCATTAAGAGTCAGATTCTTAACGAAATCTACTGACACAAAGTACTTCATTATCTACTTTTCAGCTTTTAAAAAAGAAAAGTGTATCTTTCGGTAACTTTTTGAGAGAATTAAGCATAAATCTGTCAAATGTTCAAAACAGCCTTCACTGAAATAGCCTCAAAATGACAAACTGCCATTAAGAGTCAGAATCCTAACGAAATCTACTGACACAGAGTACTTCATTATCTACTTTTTAGCTTTTAAAAAAGAAAAGTGTATCTTTCGGTAACTTTTTGAGAGAATTAAGCATAAATCTGTCAAATGTTCAAAACAGCCTTCACTGAAATAAACTCAAAATGACAAACTGCCATTAAGAGTCAGAATGCTAACGAAATCTACTGACACAGAGTACTTCATTATCTACTTTTTCAGCTTTTTATACACAAAAGTGTATCTTTTCAGTAACTTTTCTCAGAGAATTTAAGCGTAAATCAGAGTACTTCATGGTAGTGGTCAGCTTTTAAATACAAAAGTGTATCTTTCAGTAACTTTTTGAGAGAATTAAGCATACATCTGTCAAATGTTCAAAACAGCCTTGTTTCACTGAAATAACCTCAAAATCACAAACTGCCATTAAGAGTCAGATGCTTGACGAAATCTACTCAAACAGAGTACTTCATGGTAGTGGTCTGCTTTTATACACAAAAGTGTATCTCTCAGTAACTTTCTCAGAGAATTTAAGCATAAATCTGTCAAATGTTCAAAACAGCCTTGTTTCACTGAAATAGCGTCAAAATCACAAACTGGCTGAAACTGTACAGTGAATTGGAGAAATTACAGCACAGAGTTTTCTACTACGACACAGATAGTATAATCTATGTGACAAGACAGGGGCAGTCTCCAGTACTTTCATGGTAGTGGACAGCTTTTAAAAAAGAAAAGTGTATCTTTCGGTAACCTTTTGAGAGAATTAAGCATAAATCTGTCAAATGTTCAAAACAGCATTGTTTTACTGAAATAGCCTCAAAATGACAAACTGCCATTAAGAGTCAGATGCTTGACGAAATCTCATGGTAGTGGTCAGCTTTTAAACATAAAAGTGTATCTTTCAGTATCTTTTTGAGAGAATTAAGCATAAATCTGTCAAATGTTCAAAACTGCCTTGTTTCACTGAAATGGATAAATGTATCCGAAGATAGTGTCTCTTAAGGCGGATATAGTCCCCTGATAACTCCCGTTACATTCCTCCAGAGTCAGAAATAGTGTAAGTTAACTTTTGGAAGAACCAGAGAAAAGGGTGAAAATGGATAAAATATATCCGAAAATAGTGTCTCTTAAGGCAGGTAGAGTCCCCTGACAACTCCCCTTACATTCATCCAGAGTCAGAAAAAGTCTCTACGTTATCTTTTTTGGGAGAACCAGAGGAAAGGGGTGAAAATGGAGAAATTGTATCCGAAAATAGTGTCTCTTAAGGCGGGTAGAGTATGGGAATTGAACGATAAACCGATCACTGTAAATGAAACGCGGAGAGAAGCAGCAGTGCAAATCGTTAAGTCTATTACCTTGTATGCACTACGACACTAACTTGGTAAAATGTAATGTGTTTTTTATGAAAATGTGTTGAATGTTGTGTTTTCAATTAAACAACCATTACAAAATGAAAATGTGTTTTTTTTTTTTTTTGCTTTCATATATATAGTAATAGTATTGTAAACGAAACATTTCAAAAAAAAAAAAATTCCGTAACTTTCTCAGAGAATTTAAGCATAAATCTGTCAAATGTTCAAAACAGCTTTGTTTCACTGAAATGGCGTCAAAATCACAAACTGGCTGAAACTATACAGTGAATTGGAGAAATTACAACACAGAGTTTTCTACTACGACACAGATAGTATAATCTATGTGACAAGACAGGGGCAGTCTCCAGTACGTTCATGGTATTGGTCAGCTTTTTAAATACAAAAGTGTATCTTTCGGTAACTTTCAGAGAGAATTAAGCATAAATCTGTCAAATGTTCAAAACAGCCTTCACTGAAATAGCCTCAAAATCACAAACTGCCATTAAGAGTCAGATTCTTAACGAAATCTACTGACACAAAGTACTTCATTATCTACTTTTCAGCTTTTAAAAAAGAAAAGTGTATCTTTCGGTAACTTTTTGAGAGAATTAAGCATAAATCTGTCAAATGTTCAAAACAGCCTTCACTGAAATAGCCTCAAAATGACAAACTGCCATTAAGAGTCAGAATCCTAACGAAATCTACTGACACAGAGTACTTCATTATCTACTTTTTAGCTTTTAAAAAAGAAAAGTGTATCTTTCGGTAACTTTTTGAGAGAATTAAGCATAAATCTGTCAAATGTTCAAAACAGCCTTCACTGAAATAAACTCAAAATGACAAACTGCCATTAAGAGTCAGAATCCTAACGAAATCTACTGACACAGAGTACTTCATTATCTACTTTTTCAGCTTTTTATACACAAAAGTGTATCTTTTCAGTAACTTTTCTCAGAGAATTTAAGCGTAAATCAGAGTACTTCATGGTAGTGGTCAGCTTTTAAATACAAAAGTGTATCTTTCAGTAACTTTTTGAGAGAATTAAGCATACATCTGTCAAATGTTCAAAACAGCCTTGTTTCACTGAAATAACCTCAAAATCACAAACTGCCATTAAGAGTCAGACGCTTGACGAAATCTACTCAAACAGAGTACTTCATGGTAGTGGTCTGCTTTTATACACAAAAGTGTATCTCTCAGTAACTTTCTCAGAGAATTTAAGCATAAATCTGTCAAATGTTCAAAACAGCCTTGTTTCACTGAAATAGCGTCAAAATCACAAACTGGCTGAAACTGTACAGTGAATTGGAGAAATTACAGCACAGAGTTTTCTACTACGACACAGATAGTATAATCTATGTGACAAGACAGGGGCAGTCTCCAGTACTTTCATGGTAGTGGACAGCTTTTAAAAAAGAAAAGTGTATCTTTCGGTAACCTTTTGAGAGAATTAAGCATAAATCTGTCAAATGTTCAAAACAGCATTGTTTTACTGAAATAGCCTCAAAATCACAAACTGCCATTAAGAGTCAGATGCTTGACGAAATCTCATGTTAGTGGTCAGCTTTTAAACATAAAAGTGTATCTTTCAGTATCTTTTTGAGAGAATTAAGCATAA
The DNA here is from genome assembly GCA_028583405.1 of Pogonophryne albipinna. Taxonomy (NCBI): domain Eukaryota; kingdom Metazoa; phylum Chordata; class Actinopteri; order Perciformes; family Artedidraconidae; genus Pogonophryne; species Pogonophryne albipinna. The sequence continues at coordinate 3,108,774 of CM053259.1, read as the reverse complement.
ATCTGTCAAATGTTCAAAACTGCCTTGTTTCACTGAAATGAATAAATGTATCCGAAGATAGTGTCTCTTAAGGCGGATATAGTCCCCTGATAACTCCCGTTACATTCCTCCAGAGTCAGAAATAGTGTAAGTTAACTTTTGGAAGAACCAGAGAAAAGGGTGAAAATGGATAAAATATATCCGAAAATAGTGTCTCTTAAGGCGGATATAGCCCCCTGATAACTCCCGTTACATTCCTCCAGAGTCAGAAATAGTGTAAGTTAACTTTTGGAAGAACCAGAGAAAAGGGTGAAAATGGATAAAATATATCCGAAAATAGTGTCTCTTAAGGCAGGTAGAGTCCCCTGACAACTCCCCTTACATTCATCCAGAGTCAGAAAAAGTCTCTACGTTATCTTTTTGGGAGAACCAGAGGAAAGGGGTGAAAATGGAGAAATTGTATCCGAAAATAGTGTCTCTTAAGGCGGGTAGAGTATGGGAATTGAACGATAATCCGATCACTGTAAATCAAACGCGGAGAGAAGCAGCAGTGCAAATCGTTAAGTCTATTACCTTGTATGCACTACGACACTAACTTGGTAAAATGTAATGTGTTTTTTTTATGAAAATGTGTTGAATGTTGTGTTTTCAATTAAACAACCATTACAAAATGAAAATGTGTTTTATTTATTTTTTGCTTTCATATATAGTAATAGTATTGTAAACGAAACATTTAAAGTGTATCATGTGCTCTCATTGTATGCTCGGTTTTTTGACACAAAAGATGCATTACATCTAAAAAAAAAACAGAGCATACAATGATACACTTTAAATGTTAATTCTCTCAAAAAGTTACCGAAAGATACACTTTTCTTTTTTAAAAGCTGAAAAGTAGATAATGAAGTACTTGGTGTCAGTAGATTTCGTTAATAATCTGACTCTTAATGGCAGTTTGTGACTTTGAGGCTATTTCAGTGAAGGCTGTTTTGAACATTTGACAGATTTATGCTTAATTCTCTCTGAAAGTTACTGGAAGATACACTTTTGTATTTAAAAAGCTGACCACTACTATGAAAGTACTGGAGACTGCCCCTGTCTTGTCACATAGATTATACTATCTGTGTCGTAGTAGAAAACTCTGTGTTGTAATTTCTCCAATTCACTGTATAGTTTCAGCCAGTTTGTGATTTTGACGCCATTTCAGTGAAACAAAGCTGTTTTGAACATTTGACAGATTTATGCTTAAATTCTCTGAGAAAGTTACTGAAAAAAAAAAAAACAGAGCATACAATGAGAGCACATAATACATTTTAAATGTTTCGTTTACAATACTATTACTATATATGAAAGCAAAAAATAAATAAAACACATTTTCATTTTGTAATGGTTGTTTAATTGAAAACACAACATTCAACACATTTTCATAAAAAACACATTACATTTTACCAAGTTAGTGTCGTAGTGCATACAAGGTAATAGACTTAACGATTTGCACTGCTGCTTCTCTCCGCGTTTCATTTACAGTGATCGGTTTATCGTTCAATTCCCATACTCTACCCGCCTTAAGAGACACTATTTTCGGATACAATTTCTCCATTTTCACCCCTTCCCTCTGGTTCTCCCAAAAAAGATAACGTAGAGACTTTTTCTGACTCTGGATGAATGTAAGGGGAGTTGTCAGGGAACTCTACCTGCCTTAAGAGACACTATTTTCGGATATATTTTATCCATTTTCACCCTTTTCTCTGGTTCTTCCAAAAGTTAACTTACACTATTTCTGACTCTGGAGGAATGTAACGGGAGTTATCAGGGGACTATATCCGCCTTAAGAGACACTATTTTCGGATACATTTATCCATTTCAGTGAAACAAGGCAGTTTTGAACATTTGACAGATTTATGCTTAATTCTCTCAAAAAGTTACCGAAAGATACACTTTTATGTTTTAAAAGCTGACCACTACCATGAGATTTCGTCAAGCATCTGACTCTTAATGGCAGTTTGTCATTTTGAGGCTATTTCAGTGAAGGCCGTTTTGAACATTTGACAGATTTATGCTTAATTCTCTCAAAAGGTTACTGAAAGATACACTTTTCTTTTTAAAAGCTGTCCACTACCATGAAAGTACTGGAGACTGCCCCTGTCTTGTCACATAGATTATACTATCTGTGTCGTAGTAGAAAACTCTGTGCTGTAATTTCTCCAGTTCACTGTACAGTTTCAGCCAGTTTGTGATTTTGACGCTATTTCAGTGAAGGCTGTTTTGAACATTTGACTGATTTATGCTTAAATTCTCTGAGAAAGTTACTGAGAGATACACTTTTTGTCTATAAAAGCTGACCACTATCATGAAGTACTCTGTTTGAGTAGATTTTGTTAGGATTCTGACTCTTAATGGCAGTTTGTGATTTTGAGGCTATTTCAGTGAAGGCTGTTTTGAACATTTGACTGATTTATGCTTAATTTTCTCAGAAAGTTACTGAAAGTTACACTTTGTGTATAAAAAGCTGACCACTACCATGAAGTACTCTGAGTAGATTTCGTTAAGAATCTGACTCTTAATGGCAGTTTGTGATTTTGAGGCTTGAAACAGAGGCTGTTTTGACCATTTGACAAAATTATGCTTAATTCTCTCAAAAAAGTTACCGAAAGATACACTTTTGTGTTTAAAAGCTGACCACTACCATGAAAGTACTCTGTGTCAGGAGATTTCGTCAAGCATCTGACTCTTAATGGCAGTTTGTCATTTTGAGGCTATTTCAGTGAAGGCTATTTTGAACATTTGACTGATTTATGCGTAATTCTCTCAAAAAAGTTACCGAAAGATACACTTTTGTGTTTAAAAGCTGACCACTACCATGAAAAGTACTCTGTTTTAGTAGATTTCGTCAAGCATCTGACTCTTAATTGCAGTTTGTCATTTTGAGGCTATTTCAGTGAAGGCTGTTTTGAACATTTGACAGATTTATGTTTAAATTCTCTGAGAAAGTTACTGAAAGATACACTTTTGTGTATACAAGCTGAAAAGTAGATAATGAAGTACTTTGTGTCAGTAGATGTCGTTAAGAATCTGACTCTTAATGGCAGTTTGTGATTTTGAGGCTATTTCAGTGAAGGCTGTTTTGAACATTTGACAGATTTATGCTTAAATTCTCTGAGAAAGTTACTGAAAGATACACTTTTGTGTTAAAAAGCTGACCACTATCATGAAGTACTCTGTGTCAGGAGATTTCAGCACACAGGGTCTCTACTGTAAACAGAAAAAACATAACATTTGTAAGTATCTAATAATATACTATCCACATAATATACTAGTTTAACCCCTACCAAAAAAAAAAAAACATTTAATAATTACATGATATTATAAGATAAAAATAAAAAAGTACTTACCAGAGTTTTTCAAGATCAGATACAGGTCAAGAAAATGCATAGAGGAGGTATGGTGCTGGCTCATTAGCCCTCTCACTCTTCTTAGAATGATCCTGTGCAATTTAAAAGTTGAACTCTTATCCCCTTATAAACCAAAATAACAATAGCCCTTAATTAACACTAATCATTTAAAAAAAAAACTTCCATCTAATTTAGAGAGGACAACTAAAAAAGTGCAAGGTGACTGTTTTAAACTAATTCCATCACATATATATCTTATTTTAACCCTATAATGTATTTACTTTAGAGAGTCCTCTCCTGCTGATATTCAGGTGTGTGTCTGCATATGGTATCTCTGCTTTAAAGAGTCCTTTATCCAGGTGATTAACGATGCTTCTTTTGTCCCCCCACAGAGTGAAACTTAGTTATCACTATTAAAACCTAAATAAGATCTTTTTTTAATTAATATGAATACCTTCTTTGCAAACAGATACTTCCTTGTAGTTAACAGTTTCACAAAAACTTGAAAAGAAACATCCTTAGCAAGCACTAATCATTTAAAGTAAAACCCTGAATCAAATCTAGAGAGGACAATAACGTTTTTAGGTGTCTTAGTGAGTGAAAAATTAATGGCTGTTTTATTTAGTTTGAGCGTATTTCTTTTTTAAAGACGAACTCCATCCCCTCGCTTCTCACCTCACAGAGAGTGTCTTAATCAACATATAGATTCACATCCCAGGCTTATCTCTAACCCTCACATCAAAGGCCAACTCCAACGTGTGTGTGTGTGTGTGTGTGTGTGTGTGTGTGTGTGTGTGTGTGTGTGTGTGTGTGTGTGTTTGTGTGTGTGTTAATTGTTCTTAAAGGTAGGGGTAGGTCATTTTGGAGAAACCATCTCGAGTGAGCTAGAATTTGAAAGTACACAACCGAAAATCTGCCACTTCCTCACAGAGCCCCTCCTCCAGCACACATGAACGCGCTCCACAACCAAAAGAGGGCACGAGATAAGTTTATGCAAAGATCTCTGGCTGTAGGCGTCTGACTCTCGCACAGCTGTGGCATTCGTTTCTTGACCGGCGCTCCGGACGGATGGCGGTAAGTTGTCACAGGCGTCTCTTGGCCAATTTTTCTTTTTTGCAAGGTGACTTGGTAAGTGGAAATTACTGTCTTTTTAATTCGTTTTGAGCTTATTTCTATGTTCACCTAATTCCCTCCCCCCCCCCCTATCTGCGGGGCGGGGGTGGAGAAAGGGGGGAGAGGCCTGGGCGGGGAGGGGGTTAGACAGTCTCACGCATAACTTCAAAGAGACACCTAGATTAACATCAAAGGCTTATAACACACCACATCAAAGGGCAAAACATCAAAGGCTAATTAGATTAGACAACCCTGAGGGGACCAGACAGCATAACTTCAAAGAGACTGCATTAATCAACACATCAAAGAATTAGACAACAAAGGCACTACACAGGGGGGCTTTTCACACCTACCTGTTATCTCCCATCAAAGGCTTAGACTACAAGGGGGTGTGAGGGGACAGGGGCCAGACAACATAACTTCAAAGAGACTACCTTAATCAACACATCAAAGAATTAGACACCCAAGGGGTGTGAGGGGACAGGGGGCCAGACAACATAACTTCAAAGAGACTACCTTAATCAACACATCAAAGAATTAGACAACAAAGGCACTACACAGGGGGGATTTTCACACATACCTGTTATAAAGCCCATCAAAGGATCTCGAACAAAGGGAGGCGGGACTTAGCTCATTAACATGATTGTACCCAATCACATCAAAGGGTCTCGAACAATGGGAGGCGGGACTTAGCTCATTTGCATAATTGGGGGCGTGTCCATCTGTCACTTTGTATGCATACTAATGAGACGAAAGGGGTATTGTTACTACTACTCATAGAGAGCATGAAACTCTCTCCTCTCTGCCTGATCGGGCCAAGCTAAGGCTTTAAAGAACCGCTGCTGTTTTGCTGCACCGAAAAGAGACGGGTTTCTGACGCAGGGTCATCACCCGTACTGCTGATCCTGTGTGCTGCTAATTGCTAGTTGATTGTCTGCGTCTGGCTATCGTGTCTGGTCCGGTTTGGCATTGCCTACGGCAGTATCATCACCTGCCCTACCGATCCCGTGCTGCCGGACACTACTTAAATTGTTCGCTTTTGGCTACGGTGGTTGGGCCGGTTTAGCGTGGCCTACTCTGTACTATAGGTCTGCTCCCCTAGTGGGATTTTAGTGACTGGACTGCTGGGCTAACTCCTTCTGTTTAGTTATTCTTTCCTTCACCAATTTAAACTATTTTGTTTACTTTGTTCTTTTTCATTAATAGTTTATTTTTGTTTATTCCTATTTTCTTTTGTTATTTTCTTTCTTTTCTTTTGGCTTATTTTATACTTAATTAGTGTCGATATATCTTTGGTCAATTCATTGTTTGTTCATATGATTTTGGTTTAGGTTTTCTTTCTTTGCTTTTTGCATAGTTTTGTTTATGCCGCATGATTGCCCGTATGGCTGCGGCTAATTTTGATTTATTTCATTTTGAGTCATTCTGTGTTTTTGTCCCCCACTTATTGTGTTTTCCTTTGTTTTCCTGTTTTAGTTACTGAGAGCTGAAGGTGGTGGTATTGGTGTCCGAGGTGGTGGCTTCCCCCTTTCCGTGTGCTGTGCTTCCCCCGGGTTTTTGGATCTTTTCTCCGTGTGATTGTGTGAGTGTGGAACATGTGTGACCGGGGTGACTTAAGTTTGTTTTTGTGGGATCCCTCTACTCATTCGTTGACCCTCTCCCCCACTGGTAAGCCTCAGCCCCCTTGTTCGTTCGCCCATTTGGATATAGCCCTGTGTGACTGTTTTTATAAATTGTATTTTTACTATTGTATACAAATAAACTGTTTTATTTTTGATAATTGGACCACGTCTCTTGTTCCATGAGTAATCGAACCTGTGTGTCCTAGTGACTTAAAACTTGTCACATTTCCCTGGGTGAAATTCCCGGGGTGGCATTGTCGGACTTAGTGGTTTAACCAAACTGTTAAATTAATATATTTATTCTGCGGCCACTGCTACATATACTTGCACTGCTTACCGTTTTCATACTTTATATATCTTAGCATATTCATACACACTGTTCATACTGCTCACAGGCTAGTGTATTCTATCTATTCTAGTGTATCTAGTGTATTCATACCTCTCACTGTTTATTCATCATTCAATTCATTCTATATTTTATTCTGTAGATTGTGTACATTACTTTTCACTTTACTGCTGGTTGCACCTGGTTAGAAGCTAAACTGCATTTCGTTGTCTCAGTACCTGTAATATGTGCAATAACAATAAAGTTGAATCTAATCTTGAGCAGGAACAAATGTTTACTTAGTACATATCTGACATTAACGATTAAACACATGTGTGCATTCTTTATAAATGCAAACCGAGTCAAGCCGACTCCGGAGGTGGCATGCACCTTAAAGTTGTTTGCAATCCGTAAAAAAACCGAGAGAAGAAGCCGACTCCGAGCTGTCCGACTTCAGGCGAGCTTTTTGAGACCTCCCCCGGCTGCGATCGGCTATTCTCGTCTACTTTCGAGGCGAGCCGCAACGCCTCTCAAACAAGCCTAATGAATGGAATTGCAGTTGGAGGTCAACCAATTACAGAGCTTGAGAACTAATCATGGGGCTTGTCAAACAGAGCACATGGTGTAGTCCTAAACGATAGCTGGGGATTCTGGGTAGTGTAGTGCCATCCTTTACTCCGAAAAAATATTTGTTTCTCCGAATCGAAGGGGAAAAATACAAAATAAATGCACACAATTTAAACCAATCAATGTTGTGTAATTAACAAGGATAATCTGGTGTTTTTTAGTCGATGAGTAGTGCAGATATCACTGTAAAATCAATCGACAGTAAGGGGAATACTTACTTCCGGGTGTACAATTCTCCGTTATCCAATGAGAATGGACGCTCACATTGCCTTTAAGGGCAGCCGACACAAACGAATGCCGTGTTTCCATGAGCGTCAAATCCCGCCGCAGATGGGAATACATTGAAATCAGTTGAAAGCTATTTGCGTCCCTTTATGAAGCTGAAGGAGCCTAGGAGCGTCACAAGTGCACGCCACGGGACCCTGACCAAACGTCGCTCCTGGACGATTATGGAGTGAGAGTGTGTTGCACCATGAACTGTTCTTTTTTATGTTAATCTGACCCAGCCTCCGATGTAGCATTCTGACGTATCTCTTTCTGCAATATTTAATTTTACATTCTTTTTTTGTATATATCATATTCTATTTACATGTTTATAGACTTCTTGCACAATTTTTTTATTGGATTTTTGTATTTTATTATATGTTGCATCGTTGGAGGAGCTCGGGTCATAAGATTTTCATTCCCATTTCTAGCTTATGTGCATATACAATAAAACCTTTGAATTTGAATTTAGTGAGGTGGAGAGGTGGTCAAACTCATGGGGATTCAAGTTTTCTAAAGATAAAACACAAACAGTATTTTTCACTCGGAGAAGAGGGGGTTGTTACTCAGATACTGATGTATGAGCAAAGGATCGAACAAAACTGATTTTGAGGTATGTGGTTAGATGAGAAATGTACATGGAATGAAGATATTTCTAAGATAAATACTAAGTGTAAAAATATATTGAATGTAATGAAATGTTTGACCGGATCAGAATGGGGAACTGGCAGATCTGCTGTTAAAAAAAATGTATGTGTCATTGATTAGATTACGGATGGATTGAATATAGCTCAGCTGCAAAAACCTCATTAAAAAAGTTGGATGTAGTACAAGCGCAAGCTTTGAGACTTTGCTGTGGTGTTTTCAAAACGACACCTGTCAGCTCTCCAGGTTGAAGAAGTTGAAATACCTTTACACATTAGATGTAAGCAGTTAAGGATACCTTACCTTCAAGGGCATTCAGAAGATCGGCATCCAACTACCAAAGTACTTCTCCCATGTTCGGAGAGAGGAAAAGGCCAACAGGAATGTTTTGCATGATTAGTGAGAGAGAAGCCAAAGACATGTCATTATACCAAATAAGATTTAAAGCTACAGTTCCATTAACAGTGACGCCACCCTGGCACAGATTTGTATTTTCCGGAGAAAATTAAGGGGCAAAAAGGTCTTGGCAATATTCCAGCTTCCGTTGAGGAACGATTACAAACAGTATACCAGTCATATGGCCCAGTATATACTGATGGTTCAAAGGATCCTAACACAGGGAACACAGAATGCATTTACAATACCAACATTTAACATTGCAATTAAACAGACAACTTCAGATCATTATCGGTATTTACAGTTGAGATGATGGCAATTGCAACATCACTGCAGTGGATAGAAGAGATGCAAATTGTTCAGACTCATGTTCAGCAATAATTATTTGTAGCCTTTATTTTATTTAACCAGGTAAGATCCCATTGAGATCAACGATCTCTTTTTCAAGGGAGACCTACAGCACATTGGTTACACATAAAAACAACAGAAAACAAAAAAGACATCACACAACATAATTACAGGGGTACAAATTACAAACGTATTCACAATGACAGGTATCAAATAACATTTAATCTATCCGAGCTTTAAAATGATGCAGGGGAACCAAAATGCTCAGTTTAAAAAAAAATTACTTATACCTCATTCACACCAACGATGTTTCAGGGCCGGTTCGGAGCTGGAGCTTGAAAAGCACCGGTTTTTCCTGTTCACACCGCAGCGGAGCAGCCTCTTAGCTCCGGAATCCGGTTCATTTCGAGCACCAAAAAATTGTCCGGCCAGAGCAAAAGCACCACATACGTCACGTTCAGTGGCGTTTTTATATGTACAAAAGTGGTGGGGCACAAAAAACTCAGATGTCTATATATAAGCTTCTGCAGTGAGGTCCATGTCTGGTGAGGCACTGGCACTGACTCTTCAGGTTTACAAATATTATATTTTGACCTAAATCAAAATATAATATTAATTTCAAAAGCTTTTTTTGTCTGATGCTTCAATTAATTTTAAACAGACAGTTCAACAAAAGGATACCCAAAAAATGTAATTTTATCATTTAAATATTGGATTGTTCTCTCTTAGTAAGATCCCATTTTTAATACAATTGCAGTCTTACCTTGACTTGAAGATGAAGTCCATTTGCCTATCCTTCTGGACAAAAATCTCTATTACTTTTTTGTAAAAGTCCTCCTTATCTTCTTGTAGTTTCAAAAGTCTATCATAAATCTAATCTAATCAATAGATTTATGATTCGAAAATGATAAAAGTAGGGTAGACATGTGGATATTATCCGGCTGAACAAAACGTGCATTTATCTAACCGCTATGTTTCCCACAGACCTTATTTGGAGCTATTTTCTAAAATCCTATGGAGACATATCATTGCTTTTTTGTCGAGGGAAGCCATGCGCAGCTTACTTCCGGGTTTTAGGACGCCTCACTGCAGCTCTCTCGTCTCCTCTTCACACACCACACTTTTCGCGGCACACGTACTTACAGCCAATCAGCTCTGAATGATGTGAGATGACGTATGGTGGGGATGGCAGCACTATGCCCCTATGGTCATAATTTTTTTGCCACACACATTAAATAGGAAAATATTCTGAGCATGCACAGTGTAGTTTTTATAGTCACCGTTCACTTAGACTGAGAGAGGGAGGGGCAGGATCGGGTTTTGTCCCACATGGCTCTAAACAGCTCAATAGGCACACACTGTAGACACTAATTAGAAGAACACAGACTAAAACAGCAATGTACAGACAAATCAGATGATTAAACATGATCTTAAAATATATTTTATATATTTTTTAATTTATTTTTTGCATTTTGTTGTAATCATTATTTTTAATACTTTCTGCTGACACTAGGTGGGGCTGTGCCTGCCCCTAATGACCAGTCGCCACTGGTCACGCTTACGTCGAGGCGGGGGCAGGGGCAGGGGCGGGATCAACTCCTGAACAACAACAAAAAGCCGGCGTTTTATCCAGTTTGTACACAACGATGGAGAAACTTAACAAGCAGCAGTGGTCCAATGAAGAGACCAGCTACCTGCTGGGAATCTGTTCTTCTGAAGAGGTACAGAGGAAGCTGGAGCACAATCGGCCATTGTTGTTGTTGTTGTTGTTGTCGGTGTCAGCTGTGAGGGGTTTCCGCGCGGTTTGGCTTTATGAAGCAGGCACGCAAACGGTTACGTCATGACGCAAACGATGACGCAATGACGCAGCACCAGTCGGACTCTGGGCAGTGTGAAAAGAGCCGGAGCTAAACCGGAGAACCGGTTCTGAACCTGAAAAGCTCTAGCACGGAGCTTGAACGGGAGTTGCGTTGGTGTGAATGAGGTAATAGTGTTCCAAGCTAGAGGAGCTGCGCACATAAAAGCTTTTGTACCTAAAACAGTCCTAGCACTTGGCACATGTAATAAAAACACATCCTGGGATCTCAGGCAATAGCTACTTGCCACTCTCTGTGAGATCAAAGATATAAGTTGGTAGTTTACCAACATGGCTTTATAGATGAAAATGTACCAATGACTGAGCCTCCGTACAGTTAGTGAAGGCAGACCTGCCTTGGCATACAGGGTACAGTGATGAGTTAATACTTTACAGTTAGTAACAAATCTCAGGGCACTGTGTTACGCGGCATCTAACTTGATCAGGTAATGTGCAGGTGCATTCAGATCAGATCCCCATAGTCCAGCACAGGTCAAAAGGTCACAGAGACTTTTCCTGGCCTCAAGTGAGAAACAGGACTTGTTTCTGAAAAAGAAACCTAGCTACACTCTTAGCTTTCTAAGGAGATTATTGACCTGAAGTTTAAAAGAGAGGCAATCATCAAGCCATACCAAGATATTTATAACAAACAACCACTTCAATTACTTTCCTTGCGTAGTAATATCCAAAGTGGTCTCCGGTGTCTTTTTGGCTTTTGAAAATAGCATAATATAATGTCACTTTAGTCATAATACATCCCATAGTAGACAGGATATTGTAAATGAAATGTATGAAACACTATACAGTTTAAGGAGTACAAATATTGAGATTACATTTATGTGGATACAAGCTCAAAGAGGAATTTAGATAAATGAAATAGTAGAAAAATTAGCCAAGCAATCTCTCAAACATGAAGAAATAATGGAAATTGCACTCTAATTGCAAAAATAAATAGCAAGAAGGAATGTCTTCAAGGAGTTGCAACACAATTGGGACACAGGAAACACAGGACGACACCTTTATGCATCGCACCCACACATCTAAAGTCAGGACAGTCAAAAGGAGCACCAAGGAAGAAAAAGTATTAACCAGACTAAGATTAGGACATACAATACAAGACTGAACAAAACACTAGATTTAGTAGGAAAACATCCATCAGGATTATGTGAACACTGCCAGGTCGAAGAATCAGTAGAACATGTCATTCTGTGAAAAATACAGACAAGAAAGACAAACTCTAAAGACAGAAATCAGGAAGCTTGGAGTGGAACAACCAACACTCAAAGAGATATATTTTATATTATCTAAGACTAACTGAATTAGAGAACTTAACATTTTATTTTATTTCTTTTTTTCTGACTTTCTTTTATTTTTATTTTTAGGGTTCATAATTCTGGTCCACACTCCAATCCAGTAGGTGGCGGTAGTGCACCCATAACGCTGGTTGCCACCCGCAATAGGACGGTCAAGAGACGAAGAAGAACTTACCTTCGTGTCTCACCAATCAACACCCGACTCCACCCATGGACCCCACTCTTCTTTGCTCCTCGAGGTAAGTTTTTCTGATAGTGTTTTAATTTAGAAACAGTTGACAAACATTTATTACAATTAATGTCTCTATATAATATTAGCAGAGGAGCAACCGGAGTTTGAAACGGTCCCGGCAGAGCTCTGTAGAAGCAGGTTAGGGTTCTTCATCCTGCATTACACATGTTACTCAGGTAAAAGTACACAAGTATGGCATCTAAATATACGTATCTAAATATGTGCAGATTAGTCAATTTCAGAATAATATATATGATATGTTTTATAATGATTGATCATGAAAGTGTTCTCAAAGCTGGTAAAGGTGCAGCTAGTTTGAATGACTTTGTATACTGCAGGGTAGCTTGTGGATTTACTCCAGGTGGAACTAAAGTCTGATTTAACACTTGATTAGATTTCACATCATTCATCCACATCTGTAGAGTAACAGACCCGGCGCCCTGGGAGGGCCATACTCCTGCCCTCCCCCAATAAACATCAATTTTTGGAGAAAAAATGTTTGAACAGTATGTTTTTAACAGTTGATTACCCTGAACTTTAAGTATAACTCAACTGAAAAATCAATTAAAAAAAATTAATAAAAAAATTAATAATAATAATAAATATTAAAAATACGATTAATTGAGCAGCCCTAAGTAGAAAATTCCACTGTAGCGCCCGGTACATTCATGGGAAACCCTACATGTTTGAGCACCCTCTATGAAGCGTCAAGCACAGCACCCCCAACAAATCTCTGGCGCCACCACTGGCCGCGGCACACAACGTTTTTGTGTGCCCTCCCATGAAAATCATATGCCCTCTCTGTAGATTTGTTTTGCGCCGGGTCTGATAAGTAACTAAAGGTATTAAATACATGTAATGGAGTAAAAGTACACCATTTACCTGGACATTCTCAAGTAAAGTATAAGTATCTCAACATTGTATTTAAGTACAGTACTTGAGTAAATGTACTTAGTTACTTTACACCACTGGTTTTAACAACTATTATATCTCTATATTTGACTTCCGGTACTTCCCAGCAGTAATAATGGAGTATTTGTAGTGATTATGGGACACAGCAAGCTTCTCTGTGTGTGGTTTAGTGTAGGACAACATCTTAAACTGTTGATAACTAGACCTCATTCGTGTTGTAGAAACCACAGCACAAGTTACCTGGTGTCCTGCAGTGCCAACACGTCCTCTCTGGTTCTATTATAGGAATTTGACTGAGTGAAATATAAACACGTCTGCCTCATGCGAATAATATAATGTCCTTAAGAGACATATTTTTTTATAGCAAATGTGGTCTTAGGCAAAAAAAAAGCGTAGTGGTTTTCACAGTGGTGAGCCGTGACTTTTATACCTAGGCCCTCTGAAAATAAAGCCCACCCATTTAGAGGGAAGATATGATTGGTCAATTGTACTGTCATGTGACATTACTCTCGTTGAGTTACTATAGCTGGCCCTCTGTGAATGTAGAGAGGGACCAACAAGCTCTCCCGTCTTCACAGTAACTCGCAGAGACAGCATTTAATCCTTCACATTCCAACAGCAACTGAACAGGCAGATTCGAAGGATTTATTTCTGTGGAAATTTTATTTTAAATACAATTAAATCAAGTTATTTTGGTAAAACTAATGAAAAATATATATTTTGTAATGTTTTCAAATATTATTTTTTAGAATATCTTAGGCCCTCAGAGAGGGCCTAGAGGGCCCCGACGGCTCGCCACTGGGTTTTCAGTTTCTTCAACGATTTAAAAAAAACAAACTAGTTCATATTAGTCAATATTTTAATTAAGGTAGAGTTCAGGAGGGAATATTTGGTTTTATAACTTTTTATAATTGTGGGAATAACCCTGATATACAATCACACCTTTCATATGTGTTGTTATTCTCTCCACCAGTTGAACATTTCACATTTTGTTGTCTGTTTTCATTTGTATGTATAGTTTTCAAGCCTTTATTGTTATACTAGCAGTGATATCAACATCCAATTATTGTTGGCTAAATGTATTTTGTAATGCGTGTCTGATTTAATAATTCTTCTGGTAATTCCTTAAGATGCCAAGACTTAAATCGTACCGTCGATCTCAGGCTGCTAAGAAGAATTGGGCCGTACAAAAGGCCCAACCAGCTGCCAGTTCAACTTGTATGTAAACAGAAACGTGTTCCTTCTGATTTGTTTGCACAATTCCTGTTTACTGTAATTTTACATTGATTTCTTTTTACGATTTTTATTTTAAATTTAGTTTTTTGATTTGCATTTGAAGAAATTATTGAATTACAAGGCATACATACTGTAACCAAATAAACACAGATAGCTACCTAAATGAAACATTCACACTCAGGCTTACATTCATTGACAGATCTTTCCACCTGGTCATTATCAATGTTTTGTGTTCTATAATTGACCCATTCTTCCAATCTTTCATCAACAGAATGAACTTGTTTTCTGATTTTCATGGTTATTTTCTCCATTCCATAAATGTTCTTTCTTCCAATAATGAAGGTTACGGTACAGGTTACCGTCATGAAGCGCGGACATGGCCGACATCCTCCTTGACTGATCATCCCCACCAGTTGGTCATTCCTGACAGATATCCAGGGGAAAAAGTAAAACTGTACTCTACTCAACTTCCTGTGTTTCACTTAATTTAAATTACCAAAGTATTGGCATCAAAACGTACTCAAAGTACCAGAAGTAATCGTTTTCTGTGATGCCTCATTTCAGAATCATATATGATAAATAACTGGATTTTGATTATTGAAGTATTAATATTTTCATCACAGCTGGTAAAGGTGTCAATAATTTGAATAACTTGATATACTGCTGCTGGATGTCTTAACCAATAATTATATGTACATGTTTTTATTATTAGTTGATTTATATTTTGTATTAGCAACTAATCTGAATCTTTAAAATCTGTCAGACAAATGTAGTGAATCATAAAATGAATGTAATCAGCTAGTATAAGTATAATAACATTAGTTGTTGATTCATTTGCGATTAATTGCGTGATTACTATGGACATAATTCATATATCAAATACATCTGAAATATGAAGGCCCTATAAATAAAACATTGTTTGTGGAAACGTTGTGTTTTCATCAACAAAAGAAATGGTATGTTTTTCAGTTTGTGCTGCTGGTTGGAGACTCTCATCTCAGATCCGTCGTGGATGGATTTGTGGAGATGCCTCGGGGGGGACTTTCCTTCGGACTCATGGCGACACCAGGGGGGGGCGCACAGGTTCTGAAGAGTGAGTTTGAGGGAGCTGTTCTGCCTTCAATCCCCGATGCAGTCTGTGTTCTGGCCCCCGGCATTAACTTGGGAAAGAGCCGGACCCCCGGAGCGGCTGGTGCCGATTTTGGCTCTCTCCTGACCAGAGTCCTGCTCAGCTGCCCCAACGTAAGCATGTTGTTCATGTTTTCAATGTGAATGACATTTAATATTGAGTGTGACAATATGAATTGTCCTTTTGTAAAGGTGCTTGTCGTGGACTTCCCTCCACGTCTGGACATTGCAGCAGATGACCAGAATGCCTTGCGGCAGGAGTTTCGCCTTGTAGCTGCCAGGATGGGTATGTATTATGATTTATTTTCAGTACATTAAACAATATATAAAGGGTTATTTATTTTTATGAAACAGATCAAATTGTGTTCTTTCCACAACAGTCATATGTGTTGAGGACAGGGTGTGTGTGACTGACGGATGCTGAAGAACGTCTGTTCCAACATGTACAAACTTCATTGACTTTTCAGGTTATGAAATTGAACAGTGAAAAGGCGTGTGTTGGACCTGAAATGCAAAGACAAAGTAAAACATCTATATACATGTATAGTAATGGGATGGCAAGTAGCAATACACACAGTAAATCTGATATATAAAGAAAGGCACAATTAGCTGGCCTGTGCTGCCCTCTATTGGCCAAAAGCCGACAGCATAGTGCTGGACATGTAAGATTTGTCATTCAAGATTCAAGGCTTTCTCATCATCTGCACATTAGCTACAGTGTAGATATGGCAAGGAGAAACTTAAGTCACAGGCTCCTCCAACAATGCAACATGAATATATAAAGGACATAAAACGGATAAAACCAATGTTTTGAGATGTGCAAGTAAATACAAATCAAATAGAAATAGTGGAATAAGAATTCCACTATTTCTATTTGATTGGAATATGGAATATGATATATTGGAAATGGAATATGATATATTGGATAAATAATTAGCAAGGTGCAAACTAGGGATGGGTATCGTTTGAAATGTATCGATTCCGATTCCGGTTCTGCTTATCGATTCCGGTTCTTATCGATTCCCCGTTTCGATTCCAAAATTGTAAAAGAAAGAGGTCAAACGTTTAGATAACAAAAATATCTTTATTCTTTTAAGCTTTAACTGACATTTTTACAAATAAAATATATACATATAATACAAATGTATTGCACAATAGCTGTGCTTTATTTTAACTGAGCTATGCCTGTGGCAAGCTATTAAGAGGCATTACACTGTGCCTTGTCTTTTTCTTTTTTAGTGTAGTGGAGCATCACTTTAGAGCGTTTACAGCGACCCATCTTTGGTGTTATGAAGTGAATGAGCTCGTGAACTGTCTACGGGAGGGCGGGGGGGAGCCTCGCTGCGGGGCAACTGTGGACCTCTGTCGCCTGTCAGCGCAACTTACATGATGCCGTTCAAAAAAATTAAGTGCGGTGCCGGCCGTCAGCGAATCCGTTCTGTGATTCTCCAGAACACACAGATGGCCAGTCCGCCGCTGATTCTACCGGGTCGCCGCGGCGCAGACGGACCCAGTGGAATACAGGGTCTACCGCGTTTAGGAACCGTTAAGCAGAACCGAAATTGTGTATTTTCTATGGGTACCCGGTACCCGGCATTTTCTTATCGGTTCTCATCTGGAACCCAGTTTCGGTTCCCAACCCAAATGCAAACAGATGAATTGTTTATTGATAGTTTATTGAAAAGGTTCAGGTGTTTAACAGTCTTATGGCCTGTGGGATGAAACTGTCCCTGAGTCTGGTGGTTTTAGTCCGGATGCTGCGGTACCGCCTGCCAGACGGCAGCAGACAGAACAGTTTGTGGCTGGGGTGATGGGGGTCTTTTATAATCCTGAGGGCTTTCTTCCTGAGCAGCTGGGAGTAGAGGTCCTCCATGGATGGCAGCTCCGTCCTGGTGATGTTCTGTGCAGTTTTCACCACCCTCTGTAAAGTGTTACGGTTGAGGGCGCTGCAGCTGCCGTACCAGGCCGTGATGCAGCCAGTCAGGATGCTCTCTATGGTGCACCTGTAGAAGGTCAGGATCCTCTCTATGGTGCACCTGTAGAAGGTGAGGATGCTCTCTATGGTGCACCTGTAGAAGGTCAGGATCCTCTCTATGGTGCACCTGTAGAAGGTCAGGATCCTCTCTATGGTGCACCTGTAGAAGGTCAGGACCCTCTCTATGGTGCACCTGTAGAAGGTCAGGATCCTCTCTATGGTGCACCTGTAGAAGGTCAGGATCCTCTATATGGTGCACCTGTAGAAGGTCAGGATCCTCTCTATGGTGCACCTGTAGAAGGTCAGGATGCTCTCTATGGTGCACCTGTAGAAGGTCAGGATCCTCTCCATGGTGCACCTGTAGAAGGTCAGGATCCTCTCTATGGAGCACCTGTAGGTCAGGATCCTCTCTATGGTGCACCTGTAGAAGGTCAGGATCCTCTCTATGGAGCACCTGTAGGTCAGGATCCTCTCTATGGTGCACCTGTAGAAGGTCAGGATCCTCTCTATGGTGCACCTGTAGAAGGTCAGGATGCTCTCTATGGAGCACCTGTAGAAGGTCAGGATCCTCTCTATGGTGCACCTGTAGAAGGTCAGGATCCTCTCTATGGTGCACCTGTAGAAGGTCAGGATCCTCTCTATGGTGCAAGAAGGAGCCGCTGTCTAGCTGTTTTGGTCATTTACTCACATAAATAAACTCACAAAATCGAATGAACATTATAGTCTGTGCATAACTTGGCGGTACATTTAGGCAAGTAAAGAAATACGCAGATGTGGAAAAAGTACTCAGATCTTGTACTAAGGTAACAGTAGAAGTACCAGAGTGTAGGAATACTCTGTTACAAGTAAAAATACTGCATTTAAAAAAAAGAAAAGTAAATTAATATCATTAAAATATAGTTAAAGTAGTCATTGTGCAGATTGGTCCATTTCAGAATAATGTTGTTTAATTAATAAGTTAGAAAATGCTCTGATGTTTCTATGTACATTTTTTGAAGGTCTGCAATACTTTTCCATTCATAATCACTTTCCTTCAAACTGCCATGACCTGTGGGCCAAAGATGGGGTAAGTTATCTGTGGAGGGGAAATGTCGATTCACATTTCTGCAGGTTATGGCCGAGGTTTTGTGAGTAAAACTTTTGTAATTGCCTATGTGTGCAGATTCATTTGAGCGACGATGCGGGGATGCCCCTCCTGCTGCAGCTGATCTGGACTGCCACCTCTCTGCACCTGAGGTCACCACCGCCCCCCCGGGGACCTGCTCCGGGGCCCGATGTGAAGGCAGAGCCTGAAGGACAGAGCTGGCAGGTAATGGCCTTCACACTGTAGGGGTTAAGATATTTATGGGAAAAGCTTTTCTTAAGGAATTTACATTTGAATGATCAGGGAGCGTTGTTGTTTTTCTTATTTTTATTAATTTAGCAATTATGCTGAACAGAGCACATGAAAATGTGTAGATACAAACAATTACAGTAGCGTTCGCAAATCATTAGCAATACAGTTTTACTACAACTAATAATAATATATTATTATAGTATGTAATATGCACATAAACATACACCCACAATTATATACTTAATGAGAAAATAAAAATAACAATATAAATAATACTAATTATATTAAATATAAGGACATCACTGAGGCAGGGGCTAGTGGGCTACATGAGTGTTGTCCCTATACTGGACCAACGGTACCGTCCCTATCCCCAAAACGACACATCCAGAATGTAATTGCATGGATATTGGCAGCGCAGGAACCCGTTTGTCTTATCTTACAGCTGGGGCACCCTGAGGGAGAGGGGCACCCTGAGGGGCCTCAACAGTCCGTGGAGACTAACAGAAGGAGGAAGGTTCAGCCGCAGGTTTGTTATGCTTCCGGTATACTTCAATGTTTACATATAGATTTGTTTATTGATGTTGATACATGCAGTGTTTGCCTGTTTACTAAGTTGATTTCCACAGGTTATGAAAGAGTGTTTCATCCCCCTGAAACGTGTGAGGATCAGCACTGAAGATCTGGTGAAAGTAATAAAAAGTGGTTCCATCACATCCTCCTGAGGACCCAACAGCAACGGTTCCTAAACCCAGACAGGTACTGAGCGCTGTCCCTTTATCTGTCAGCAGAGACAGTATTATAATCAGGGGTGCACATCACTTGTTTAGTGAGTTACTCAGATGAGTACCAGGAGACAGCGTTTGGTACTCACCCCGCACGAAGCGTGGTCCTCCTCAGTGTCTCCTTCAATGTCCTCTATTTACACTTCTTGCATGCTAGATGATGAAGATGCACCTCCCTGTCTCTTTTTAAGCCTCCGATTTGCTTTCTCCAAAACCTGTTGCCAAAACTGTGAAGTCCTTGCATTTCCTGAGGCCAAGTTGTAGGATCAAATACTAAGAAATGATCACATGACTTGAAGTCATATCTGATTTCAGATGTGGGAAGTTACTAAGTACACTTCTTCAAGTACTGTACTTAAGTACAATTTTGAGATATTTGTACTTTACTTGACTTTGATCTAATTTGTAAAATTAGCTGCACCTTTACCAGCTTTGAGAACACTTTCATGATCAATCATTATAAAACATATCATATATATTATTCTGACATGGACCAATCTGCACAACGACTACTTTTACTGTCGCTACTTTCATTATATTTTGATGATAATACTTTTATACTTTTACTTGAGTAACATTTTGAATGCAGGACTTTTACTGTAACAGAGTACACTCTAATACTTTTACTTTATCCAGCAGTTAAAGAAACTGCTATAACTATAAATGAATGTCATGATCTTGTTTTTTGTATCCTATTCACACTTGCTACGAGGAATGCGATGTTAATGTGTCTGTTTCTGACCCTCCACCTTCTCCTAACCCCACCAGTCTCCGGGTTGAGCCCTCGTTGGACAGGTTGGCAGTTCTGAAAGTGATGTTTTTCACCCGCAGAGGGGTTCTGTCTTCTATGAAGACACTTGTCATTACTGCCAAGGGATTTGACGTTATATTGAAGGCTCCTCAAATTTGGAACCCTTTTGAGGAACCTGTAAATGTAAGAAGAAAGAAAATGTGTAATGTCATTGTTCTGAGACATGTTCTGTTACAACCTGCTTCCTGTGTGCATTGTATCAATATTGCTTAATTTGTGTGCAATTCTCTGAAATGAATGTCTTTGACCTCATGGTAATAAAACTTAATTGTATTCCTACTGTGCGTTGTCATCCCATAATGAGAAATGGAAATGATTAACATTACGCTGCTATACTCACTGAGGGCTTCCAGAAGGTGTTGATCACAGTAGTGATGGAGGTCAGGGACAAACGGTTTATGTTATCTCAATGGACGCTTCCACAGTGGTTGCATCAGAAATCTCATTTGAGAACTTTTGAAATTGGAACAATATTAGAGTACATTATGCCACCATAATGGTCCTTTTTAATTGTCCATCAAATCAAGTTTTATTTATATAGCACATTTTTAAACTATTTTTGGTTGAGCCAAAGTGCTGTAAATATAATAAAAATACCCTACAGTAAAGACACTTTACAGCAAATACAACAGCACAGATTGTGCAGAATATCAGTATGAGAAAAACGACACCCTCTGTCCTTAGACCCTCACATCGTACAAGGAAAAACTTCCAGAGAAAACCCACAGTTTAAAGGGAAACATGGGAGAAACCTCAGGGAGAGCAACAGAGGAGGGATCCCTCTCCCAGGACGGACAGACGTGCAATAGATGCCGTGTGTAAATCGAAGAGATAATACATCCATCCATATAAGGTTGCAAAATATATGCCTTTAATGTACTTCAAAAGGGTTTTCATTCATATTAGTTTTTTTTGTTAATTGTATAAATCACACATTTGAATACAAGGTCTCTAGAGTAAATACACTGTATTTTAATTGAATATGAGCTTTACACAAACCAGACCGCTCAATGGAGTCATTTGAATGAAATTATGTCCTGGGGTGCGTTTCACTTAGGTTAAATGGATTCCTTACGTCGTTTCCCTGCGACTAGTCCCTCCCACCAGGGAAGCTTGGAGAGACGCAAGGAAACCACGAGAAGCAGGGGGTCCTTCTCAGGTCGATTAAATGGAATCCTTGCGTCCCTCACTTGCGTCGTTTCCCTGCGACTTGTCCCTCCCACCAGGGAAGCTTGGAGAGACGCAAGAGAGGCTTCTCAATTCTTAAATTTCCCCTCCTCGAGACTCAGTCCCGCCCACAGGAGATGCGAGCGGAGGACCGATGAGGGGAACCGAGGAGAGAGGAGGGGAAGCAGCAGGCGTTTAAAGAAATGAGAACCCCTCTCCTCTGAGCGGTCATATTAAAGCGACGTCCGTTCATTATTACGTGGCAACAGGAGTGTTTTGTCATAGCGCTGTATTTTATAATCTCTGTTAGATCAGCTGAACATTGTTCCCCCACATATTTACTTTGAATTCATTGAGAGTGCGGTATAATGAGACAATAACAGGCTACAGATGCAGAAACACACACAAATATATTTATATATACAATTTAAAGTATGAGAGCACTCTCATAATAACGTAACACAATCAGAGACTGGAATGGATATATCCCCCCCTCTCTCTGGTCGCTGAAATGGGGAATTGAAATTACGGGCCAAAAGTTGTATTTACAAGTATTAAAAGTAAGCATAGGACACCAAACCAACTGAGACCCGTCTGTCCGCCGCATATGCACTGTACAACACACACCTACACACTGTACAACACACACCTACACACTGTACAACACACTGTACCACACACACACACACACACACACACACACACACACACACACACACACACACACACACACACACACACACACACACACACACACACACACACACACACACACACACACACACACACACACACACACACACACACACACACACACTAAAGCATAATCATGCTACAGTCGTTGTGTATTTTATTATGTGAAGCACTAAATGGTTTTAGAAAAATATCGACTCTTTGTTTGTAGATATCTTCTAAACTAAAGCAAATAAAGAGAGTAGGCCTGTTATACTGAGTGATATATATTATACACACTGCTCTGCTTTCTGCACGGACCTCACAGCTGTTCTCTCTGGAAACATCGCGTTGCGATGAAAGCAGTTACTAATATAATATCCAGGGGATGCATGCAGAGCTGTCATTGGCTGAGATAAGTCCGGCCGTGCGTCACGCCTCCACCGTTCCCGGAAATGCATCCGCGGAGGAGCCGTGAAGGAACCATCAGTGTATCCTCTGTTAGAGCTCCTCCAGAGAGCCTCCTCGATGCTCGGTCCTCGGTGTGCATTTAGAGCAGGGGTAGCCAACACGGTGCCCGCGGGCACTCTGTCGCCCGCAGGGGCAACGTGAGGCGCCCGCCGGCCGGGCACGTTCTAAAAATAGCTCGCCAAGCAAATCCAAAATGTATAAAATACACAAAACAAAAAAGGAAATGTAATTAAAAGAATCTACCTTATGCATAAACGAAACCTAAATCATAGCGAACTCTATCTACTTACTACAACTCTATATCTAACACCCCTCCTCCCCCACCCCCACAATGAATATCGACCAATCACGTTCTTGCTTGATTTGCGGGACCAGCGTTGCAGTCGGGAAGAAAAGCAATGTGGCACCTCCCCGCTGATTTTCCTTCTGGCAGAATCTACACAACACATCAGCCCCATTGAACAGCCTAGTCATGCCAGCCTATACAACACATGAGGGCCAGAGTTTTACTCTGTGTGTTGTAACTTGCATATATATTTATTCCACTTGACGCACACACACGCATGGCGTAATCTACAGGGGGGACATGTCCCCAGCACTTTTCGAAATACCGTTTGTGTCCCCCCACTTTACAAATATGTTTTTTTTTTTTTTTTAACGCAAGCCGTCATCGCCACGGAGGACCACACAGCCTGTGTGTGTGTGTGTGTGTGTGTGTGTGTGTGTGTGTGAGAGCACCCCTTTATCTATTTAATATAGATAAAGTAAGAAATCATTCCAATGTGTACAATAGGACAGTACAAAAAACTGTTTAAAAGGGGAGGGATTAGTAAAATATGCATAAATAAAAAGAAAGAATGCTAACTAGGTAACACAAGATAAGAATAAACAAGTTTAAATGATTTGTTATTGGTTGTGATCATATTCTAAAGATGTTTGGATTATTGAAAAGTATACAGCTCCCTTTCATCTGAGTGTTGAGAGCTGTATCCATAAATTCATGTTGTGCTCAAAGTGCACCAGATTGATGCATTTCACTTCAACATTTAAAAAAATATGTTCCCCGGGGAGCTTGCCCCCGGACCCCCCTAGAGGATGTGAGGTCCCCCCTAGAGGAGGTGAGGACCCCCCTAGAGGATATGAGGACCCCCCTAGAGGATGTGAGGACCCCCCTAGAGGATGTGAGGTCCACCCCCCAAATAAAGCAGGTTAAAATAATTAAATTGAATACATGTTATTTTAGTAAACACTGCAAACGGGTCCCACAGAGCCAAACAGCACACAAAGGTTAAAGGTAAGCATATAATAATGTTAAAATGTACTAATTATATACACTGCAAAAAACAAAAATAAATTGGAGTAAAAGTAGCCCCCGACTTGTTTTATTTTTTGAAAGTAGCCCTCATTCTAAAAAAGGTTGGTGACCCCTGATTTAGAGAAATGAGATGTCCTTCAAAATGGCGCGCTGAAATTCATTTCCGGGTCACTACCGGAGGAACGAGGAGTCGAGGAGGGGAAATTTGAGTATTGAGAAGCCTCTCAAGAAACCACGAGAAGCAGGGAAATTAGTTTTAAGAGCAATGGGACGTCCTTTCTTCCGTAGCGTCATGTGATGCGACGTCCGTTTGTGATGACGCCGCACAGCTGTTCGTCTGACAGCAGCCAGCTCTGTCCCCATTATGTTCACAAATACCCCCGCCTCTGTTAGTACTAGGGATGGGTATCGTTAGGATTTTACCGATACCGGTACTGCTTATCGGTATCGGTATTTTTCGATACTCTGATCGATACTTTTCAATAATTTGGTGCTCAAAATTATAGACATGAATACAAGATGTGAAGATTAAACAGTCATTTTATTGTAATTTTCTTGCAGAAATAACTGTATAACTTATACATTAGCTTCTCAGAAGCAGACAAAAATAAATAAAATAACTTAAAGGGGCCTGGCTCGCCCTATCATGCTTTTTGGGGTTTTCCCTCAGACAGAGGATGAAAAGAGGCATTTTTTTAAACATGTTTTAACATTTGTAAATCAGTTACAACTTCATCCAGACATTTCAAACTGACAACCGAGCTCGACAAGAGATCCTTAAAACATTGTCCTACAGTGACATCATGCAAAGCTGTGATATGAAGAAATTGGTAAAAAGGCTAAGATGGCAAAAAGATAAAGGCGAGTACGTATATTATTCTGGATTGTACTTTTAAATCATCACAAAATAAATGATGTGTCAAACACG
Organism: Pogonophryne albipinna; assembly: GCA_028583405.1. Lineage (NCBI taxonomy): Eukaryota > Metazoa > Chordata > Actinopteri > Perciformes > Artedidraconidae > Pogonophryne > Pogonophryne albipinna. The sequence continues at coordinate 3,083,933 of CM053259.1, read as the reverse complement.
TCAAAATGTGTCTGAAGGTTTAAACATAGAACAACGTATTTGAGCTTAAAATATGTCAATTCCTACACTGAAAAAAAAGTGGAGTGACATTTACTTAGAAAAACCTCGGTAACAATATTCCACGCAGAAATTCTAAGTACATTTAACAACCTACATTTAAAGTAAATTCTACTTACAGTTCAGAAGTGTTTCTAACAACAGGTACACAAGTAAAATTTACTGTGCTTTCTGTTTTTCTTATTTAAGTGTACTCACTATTGCATAGTATTTTTTACTTAAATATATAAGTAATATTTACATAATATTTCTTCTTCTATTTAAGTGTACTCACTATGGCATAGTCTTTTTTACTTAAATATACAAGTAATATTTACATAATATTTCTTCTTCTATTTAAGTGTACTCACTATTATATAGTATTTTTTACTTAAATATATAAGTAATATTTACATAATATGTATTCTACCTTTAACAGCACTACCCTGTTAAATATGGGCATACAAAACATGAAACAATGTACTCTTTAAAACAGCAACTTTATGTTTTGAAACACTGGTAGAATTCTGACTTAAAAAAAAAAATTACATGTGGCCCTTATCATATTCAGCACATGACTTTGCAAGAAAACTAAGTGCAATCACTCATCCCTGACATCCCTTGCTTTTAGTGTTATAGAGAATAATTACACAATATGTAGTTGTACAGTGGCCCTGAGAATTCAACGCACTCAAGAAAACATACAAAACACAATCAAATTTGACATGTGCAGCATTGAGCTGCAAATACCAGTCTATGGCAAATACTCAAAGCACAACAAATGAAACTGTTTCCAGGGGAAACTAAAAAGTGCTGTGTCAAGAACCCCCTCAATAAGGTTTTGAAACATTATCTTACCAATATACAAAACATGTAGTTGTACAAAGTGGGCTCAGGCAAAACATATGAAAAAGGTCACTGTTGCTAGACACCATAACTACCAAGTATTTCCTCTGAACTGCAAGTTGAAGAAACACCTTTGTATACACTTAGGCTACAAGTTTGTTGCACAATGCATGGACTTTTGGAGACATCTTCAGGACATTTAGCTCAAGAAAGAGCTTCTGAAATACTTCAAAAGTGTATTTCATCTTCGGAGGATAACTTAAGTTCATTGCATATATGAAGCCCGTGAGCAGAAGGCAAGCCTTTGACACACATCTGCAGTCATCAAGAACCTCACTTCCCTCGATGATGATGGACACATTGGCAGGGCCTTCGTGTGCTGCACGTCCACGGAGGACAACTATTTTCATGACGTGCTCAGCATAGTCCTCTCTGACGAATTCTTTGCTCACATCCTGTCAAAACATGTGAATCGGTGATGAGATACACTATACTGTACATGTTTTCTTTGAAGTGACTGAATATGCAAAAGGTGATTCATTAGGTTAAAGTGGCCATTTAATAGGGCTGAACTACCAATCAAAATGTTATCGAAACTGCAATATTGCCAACAAACAATTTTCAAATCGCAGCAGGTGCGATATTTGTAAAAGGAAAAATGTAAAGAAAACATTTTTGTTTGCTACAAATCCTCGCAAAAATCACACCATGATCATTTAAAAATGTTTCAATGAAAATGAGAATAATGATGATCATTTCCTGATATCGCAATTGCAATATCAGTTAAAATAATTGCAAGTACATTTTTTTTTAATCGTTCAGCCCTAGTATTTAACTAACTATTGATTTTATAGTTCCTTTCCTTTTGTAGATAAAGACGGGGTAAGTTATGTAGGGAATTTGTAGTCACTTTTATTTCTTGGTTTAAAAAAGCTGCTCTGTTCCAAGCAGGAAGTAAAAGCTGGTATAGTACTGGATTCAGTTTAGCGAAAATGAGGTGGGATCGGGGTTTAAAGGCTCAAATCTTCAATTCTACTGAAAACCAAATTATGAATCAGAATGTAAAAAAAGATCATTAGAGAAAGAATGAAAAAAAGAATGAATGGAATAAAGTAAAAGGTTTGCTTTTATTTTAAATATATTAAATACCAATTTATTTCATCTAAATGTTAAACTTAATTAAAAGGACATGCCTTTTCCACATACTGGCATGAGTCACTAACTTGTAGAGATATCCATGTACAACAATCATCAGAACATTTACCTGGTAGTCTTTGATGAGTTCCTCTGTACTCTCCAAGGAACTCCATCAAGCAGCGGATGATGGCATCTCGTCTATCTTCTACATGTAGCTGTTAAAACAGACAAGTACATTATTGAAGAGAGAAAGCAAAAGATGTTGCGTAATGGTCAATTGAACCTGCTACAAAAGAAGGCACCAACTAGGTGCAAGGATGCAAAGCAGGATCAAGCTGTGCATACAAATGAGTTGATACACATTTAACTTAAAACATCCTATGATGTGCCAAATGAAACCCAGGGTCAGTTGGGTAGATGCCCTGCTGGCTTTGGGTCTTGGTCAGGCCGGCCAGATCATTACATTATTATTATTATCTTTTCTCAGTGAATAAGAGCCCAACATACGTTGATTGATTGTAATTGTATGAATTTTACGCTTTACCTGACTGAGTGAATCCAGCAGGGGTCTTATTTTTGTGCCTGCAACTCCGCCTTTTGTCCCAAATATCTCCTGCAGTTTTGGGGTGTAAAAGTCCAGTTTGGTCAAAAAGGTTCGCTCGAGATGAATTGTTGTAATCCTTTGGAACTCCTCTTTGATCTGAAACAACAAGGTGATAAAAACACATGTCATGTGCTGTGTTGCAACAATAATGATTACCCAATTAATAAGGTACACCTAGCTAAAAGTAATGCAGTCAATCACAGCAATCTCAGCATCAGGTAGAGAAACACACGAAGAGCTGGATTTACCTGAAGTTCGGAGAACATTGCGGGCCATCTCTCCATGAAGTCGTGGACTGCAGGGCAATGCTGGACAACTTCTAGTCTTCGGTAGGAGAAAGACCTCTCCATTTTTTCACCAATGATCTTGTCATTGTTTTTCTTCTTTATTTCGTTCAGTAAGTCTATTCTCTCCCTCTCTAAAGTGTCACCTGTCTCCCCAAATGGCAGTGGTGGCAGGTAGTTCACTTCAGCTTTCTTAGGCCTTTTGATGCCTTTGGGGCCCCTTTCATTTGACGCCTGACTTTTACGCGAGTTCACCTCCAACTCTGGGCAGGCAAATTTACGGCATCTTAATTTTGCCCGGTAATTTCCCATTTTATATCTGATCCTCTGCTGCCAACCATACATGCCATTAAAAGACCCTGGCTCTTTGAGGCATGGGTACTTTTCTAACAAGGCTTCTAGCACAGCTAAAACTTGTACACCGGTTGGGTATGCTGTATAGCGAAATATTTCCTCAGCTAATTTCTCAAGTACGCTACTTCTCAGTCTTGGATTGCTCAATAGGGTGCCATCCTTTTGGTAAGCCTGGTTGCCTGCCTCCAGCGAAACGTCTACATCGTAAGAAAAAGTAGGTACTTGAAACTTAGCTGGCCACAGTTCGGACCGGTAAGATGTTCCAGAGGAAGAGAGCAGGATGGTGTCCTGAGGTCCAGATGAGTGGCGAGAGGAGTTGTCAGAAGATTGTTCTGCTATTGAGGAGTCAATATCCAATACTTCCACAGGACTGAGATTAAGGACAATTGGTTCAGTTTGAAAAACCTTTAGTGTTCCCTTGTCTTCTACATCTTCAATGCAGCTCAAAGTGCAAAACTGGCCATCAAAATCCATGTCTTGATACATCACAGTAAACTCCCCTGGAATATGAAATGCCTCTTGAAGTTCACAAATAAGTTCCTCAAGTGTTCTTGGGATTCCCGAGGGCAGAACCAGTTTTCGAATATCATTATGTTAAAAAATGATACGGAGCTTTGCAGGTGTTGTATCCATTTCGACAGAAGAAGCTGCATCAGAAACAGAGAAATAAAGAATGAATCAACTTGAAATCAATCCCACTGAGAAAGGATGGCAACAACTTGTACTCACATTTCACAACTAATAGGAGAGGCAAATGTAGTGCTTCAAAGTAGTCAGTCGTCTTCCTGCTAGAGTGTATGCAGCCAAAGGGCAAAAATCAGCCATCTCTTTTTGCTCAAGTAATTGCACATTGCTGGTGTTCTCTAACTCGTAGCTCCTAAGGTGCTCATTGTACCATGTGTTTTGTAGTCTGACAACAAAGGCCAGTTTGTCACAAATCAACATCATCTGTAACACCTCGGCAAAGTCAGGCAATCCTGCGGTAGAACCATAACACACCATCATCCCAGTAGCATAGTTGGTGCCTAAAAAGCACACATTACTTGCAACATGTACTGTTGTGACAGTTGGATATCTACACTTCACCATGTCTTTTATGTCATCCTTAAGTACATCTAAAGAGACCTCTGTTGTTTTTGTGACTGACAGTGATGGTCTGACTGCATTTGAATCATGGAGATGGTGTACAATCATGAGCTGGTGCTTATTTGCAAGGGACAGCAAGATATTCCTAAAACAGCCAGTTTGTCTGACAATTCTCTTAAAGAAGCTGTGTTTAGCCTCAAATCTCATTGTCCACAGGGCAACTACGGGGCCAAATTCCCGAATGAGCTGAGGATAGTGCTCAAGGAAGTGGTGCTTAGGACGGAGCTTTTGTTGGGGAAACGCTTCAAGGAATCTCCATTGGTGCTCAGAGATCAAACTGTCAAGATAACAAATGCTTTCCTCTGTATGGACTAGGGACATCACAAGGTCCACTATGTCTTTCATGATCATCAACATCTGCCACACTGGCTCATGTTCCGGTACTTTTAAACCTATTATCAGAGGAAGCAAACGCAGCAAACACCAGTTTTCATGGGCATTGCCTCCCACTGATCTTCGTTTGGCAAAGTTACCAGGGACAAGATGAGGGCGATTTGTTTTATCGCTCCACTTAAATGGGAACTGTCGAATGGAGTCATTGAGTTCCATGAGAGAAAAATATTTCTTCTTGATCAAGATTTCAAATGACAATGCCAACTCCACTGGAACAATGCCCTCAAGAAGATCATGTAAAACATCAGGAGGGTAACCAGATGTTACATGGAAATGGTCAAGTGTTTCAGATAGTGCACACTTTTTTTTCACACCATTGCAATGAGTGTGATTCAGACTAGACAAAGCTATCTGAACATGCAGCTCATGTTGCTCTTTAGTTCTTTGTTGGAAAAAGCCAGATCTTACTTCTTTAGACTGAAAGTCGGACCGCTCCCTGAGACAAAACCGAAAGACATGAGAAGACATAAAGCTTTCGACAAATCCTGCTACAGAATGGGCACCCAAATTATCTGCCACCACTCACCACAGTCCCTCTGATGACTTTTCCCAAAGCTGTAACAAAAAGACCATCTTTCTCCAAGCTTTTCAGATCGGTTAAAAGTGGCTCTAAAACTCTCTGGAATCCAAACTGCTTAGTGTCCTGTGCCATACACAGAATAGCTAAATAAATAGAGTCCAATGTTGATCGTGACTGTGCTGGAATGTCTCCCAGCACCCAATACACAGCCGTGACTTTGTGCTTTTTTCGGGAAGTCCCAAGAGGATCACATACCTCAAAGTCATCAATGTACAGAATGATACTAATTCTGTCCTCCTCTGCAGAGAAAAAAATCATTTTTCTGATAGTGAGATCCATCATGAAAGGACAGATATTGTGAAGTACTTTCAGAGTTTCTTTCACTACCTAGTGCCTTTTCTTGGATATTCTAATTGTTTAATAACTGCAACAAGGACTGCAATATAGGTACATACTGGAATGTTTTACCCTCTCTCTTATCCAGTATGTACTCTTTTGGTTCAACAACGGAAAAATGTTTCTTCATAAATTCTCTTCTCTTGTACGAAGTAGTAAAAGGTCCATCTGTTCCCAAAACTGAATTTATAGGGTGTGACTCACAGAGATTTTTCACCAAATCTGAGATTACAGCTTCATCCAAATCACAGTTATGGCTTTTTAAAGTGGATTCAATCACATCTCTTAAAACTGGACCAGATGCAGAGCAGGATATGAAATGTAGCTCATCTACAATTGTGTCAATACACTTGTTTGGAACATTGAAAGTGCTCTCTAGTTTTAGTAAGAGGTGGCCAAACTTCTCCTTTATAACCTGAGATAAATCCTCTGCTTCCTCAACAAAATGCTCAGGGCCATCATCCTCATCCTCTATAAACAGAGACTCATCCTGAGCAACAGTGGGATCAGGGTATCTTTTCAATACCTCAGTTTTAAAGTGTTCAGGGCCATGTTAAGAATGTTTCCTGTGTCTATGAGTAACAAAGGTTGAATATATGTTTGTACTGAAGCTGCAATCTTTGAATACACACGCAACTACTTCAAACCTCCTCAAATGCCTACCAAGATGTTCAAGATATATCCTCCCTGAATGAAAACTAGAATTGCATAGTAGACAATTAAATGAAAGACCTAGTGTTACTGACTCTGTGTGCTGTCGGGACAAATGGGCACGAAGGGCATTAAATGTTTTAAACGAACAAGGGCAATCTGTATAAAGACAAGGGACATTTACATGTTTTAGCCTGTAGTGCTTTAACAATCCTGTCCTTTTGTTAGATTCAAAGCTACATGTTTTGCACACCCATCTAGTGGAATCTGAAAAAAACACAAATTAATTCAATCTTTAAACCTCTTGAAACTAAACCATGTTACAAAAACATTTATATGTCAACTTAAACTTCTAACAGTACTGAGTTGATCAACTTACTCTGCATTAGCTGTTGAAGACGAAATTGCTGAATGACTCAATTTCCCTTGGTAACCTGTGAAATATATAGAAAGTACATTAGAAATGAATTATGTAAATTACAGAACTTACTGTCTTGCAATTCATTGCTTAAATATGAACACAACAATATACATTCAGAGCCATTTTTATCATGTAAAATGTTATTTAAAAAATAATTCTATCACACATGTATACATACATACAACTTGTCAATGCATTCAAGGCTAATCAATACGCAAAGTAAAAATAACGTAATAATACCTTTATCCAAAATACAACCCTTCAATACAATGACAGACCTGCCTCTACACAGGAATGTTTGCGTTTATGCACAGTATGCGTTTTCAAAAAGGTCTTCCGTTCACATACATTCGTTTCATTTAACGTGTCTGTTCACACGAGACCGCTCGACCCGCTGTAGTACATATGCCAGGCCTGTAAGTGACGCTGCTGCCGCCACAAAATACACCAAATACAGCGAAGAAGACCCCGGAGCATGGTTGCCCTTCTGTTTATGTCCCGCGGTGGATTTAGCAACATGTAGTAGTTCATGTAATTCTCCATGTCCACTTGTTGCTGATGGTTGTGGTAGAGGAGCTGTAGATTTTGCACTAACATCGGTAGCACGGTCGAGCTGTAGATTTTGTACTAACATCTCTAGAATGGTCAGTAGCAGTAGCGCTAGCAGTAGCGCTAGCAGTAGCTACTGACCATGCTACAGCAGTGAGCAGCAGAGGTGGGGAGAGGCGGGGCTATGGCTTCATCTATCGGGAAATGATCGTATAGAGGCGATCACACGGAGCCGTTTGACACCCCAGAGCGTTTCGTTTGCAAATCTATTCACCTTGGGACCCGTTATCGTTTGTGGGGCCGTTTCTATCGTTTTTTTACGGCCTCGTGTAAATGAAAGGGCTATACGCAAGAGAAACTATGCGGATACAACCCGTTTTGTTCTCGTGTAAACGGGGTCTCAGAGCTCACAGTTCCTCATATCTGTTCAGAAACTAGACAAAAGTGAAACAAGTACAAACCGCAGACTTGTCAAAGCATTAATTCATGGTTTTTACTAACCGGTATCAGTATGTTGTTACCGGCCGGGACAAACCAAACTGTGCTACGTGCTGCACTGGAAAAGCGCCAACAGTGAATCCATCGAGACAGACACACTCACCTTTTAAATCGCGCTGTTCATATTTCATTGCAAATATAATATTCCTTGACCACTTTGTCCTTCTCTAGGCTGCAGTGAAACTGACCGCATCACGTAGCGTCGCACATACTGTTCAGTATTTCTTTTGTTGAGCTGGAGCCATGAACACCCCCCTCGCCCGAAATAAAAAACTATTCAAATTTTAAAAAGTGCGCCAGTGCCAGTTTCCATTATAAACGGTGAATGTTGTCGTAGTCGACAACTTTGAAGCTTCAAATAAGCCTTTAAAAAATATATATTACATCTGATGTGTGCAACTTGCATGAAACCGGGCTAAGTTTGCTAGCACGATAACGAGCTAGTTAGCCAGCTACTCTGTCGGCTAATCTTAGCTAACTTAGCCTTACATTTTTAATAACCAAATACTGACTTCAGCTGACAAGCTAATAGGAATGTAACAAGTTAACCAAGCACATAAACATACTCACATGACTCCACATCGATGAATATTCAAATGAAATGGTCGACCAAGCAGTCTTCAAGTTCCACTCAAATGTCAACCTTCTGAGTGGACTGTCCGTGCTTGTCTGCGGGGGCAATGTGCGCGGGAAATACTCTCCTCTGACGTCACCCACAGTTAACTCGCATTTCCCATGTACATTTTAATAGCTTTAACAGGTTGTACAGTCAATACAATAATTTAGGTAATATTTACTTAGTGCTATTGTTAAAATTCACTTATCAAAATGAAGATTCAAAATTACATCGAAACACAAGTAACACATTAAATAAAAGGAGACATTTTGAGTAAAATTACTGAAATAGTAATGTATTGTAGAATTTAAACATATAATCAAAGTAATATTTACAAAGCCAAAAAGTCCTTTTTTCAGTGTAGTAAACGATCAACAATTGCTGAACCATTGAAACGTTGACCTTTAACAACATTTAAATGACATTTTCCAATTTACAATGACATCTGTAAGTTTAACTGGTTTATAAAGCATTCAATGAAAGGCCAAATTATTATAGGTGTAGGAGCTCACATTAATACACTGTCAGTCTTAATAAACTAAAAAAAGACAAGGCGATGTGCCTGCAAGACTTCACTCAGGTTAATAAAACATATTACCCGTGCGCAGCAGCTAACCTGCCTGCGAGCCTTCGCTCAGGTCACATTTTCACACGGCGCGGCTGAAGCCCGCTAGCACTATTAGCACTAGCAGTATCGCTAGCAGCCACATTGTTTAGGCTGTCAAATACGCTGCACCGTTTTAGATTCAATGAGTGTCTCGTTTGCAAATGCTTCATTAAGTTGCTTGTGTTACCCCCTTTACAAGCAACTAATTGAGTACATAGATTGCACCTTGCACTCGTGATGGCAGTTTGACACTGAAGCTTCGAACGGAGCTTCAACCCTGGACTTCCTATTCCATAGAAGCAGTGCTTCGAAGCTTGCTTCAAATCACGTGACATATGACGTCCGAAGCAGCAACTGCTTCAAATCACGTGACATGTGACGTCCGAAGCAGCAACTGCTTCATTTCCTGAATGAATCACTTGACTGGTTCGCGGTCCATTCACGCGATTCAATGCACTGCCTCGTCTCGATTCTGACAGGTGACAGGTTGAAACAGTTTCAAATTTGAGTGCTTCAACACTTTATGACCGCTCTAAACAATGCGCAATGTGTGGGTTGTTGTCGTATTTTGCGTTGTTGCTGTTGAGTTGTTGTTGGTATTGCATTTGAATTGTAGTATCATTATAGAGCAAGCCAGGAAGAAAGATAGGTCGTTCTGGCTCAGGAAACACTTCGAAATGTGGAGAAGTTGTGAACAAAAAGACAATTATCAGTAATATAAAAACAGTTCAATATTTCAAGAAATAGATAGCCCAGTGGGTAGAGCCGGCGGCCCGAATGCGGCGTGTCCTCCGCGCAGCTGGTTCAAAGCCCGGAATGGACGTATTTTAATCATTGCTTTTCAACTTTAATAACTGATAAAAGGCCCTCTCCTCCCAAAAAAATGTCCAGCTCTCTCTAGTCTCTTCTCAATAACCCAATACACACAATTATCAATCTTTAATTGCAAATAGAACATGATATGCAGTCTTAGTGTGTGTGTGCATTGAATATCTTTCAAGGCAAAGATATGTTAAACCCACTGCAGCCTTGCACTTCGCCAGGAGAGGTCGCTGTAAGGCAAGGCAAGGCAAGTTTATTTATATAGCACTTTTCAACACAAGGCAATTCAAAGTGCTTTACAAAAAAATGAAAGACATTAAGAAAATGGCATTTAAAATCAGTCATTAAAAAGAAAAGCTAATAAAATAAACATTAAAAGAAAAAATACATGGATAAAAGTTACAGTGCAGTCTAAGATATGAATAGTTCAATTAAAAGCAGCGACAAAAAGAAAAGTCTTCAGCCTGGATTTAAAAGTAGTAAGAGTTGCAGCGGACCTGCAGGTTTCTGGGAGTTTGTTCCAGATATTTGGAGCATAACAACTGAACGCTGCTTTACCATGTTTAGTTCTGACTCTGGGGACAGAAAGCTGACCAGTCCCTGAAGACCTGAGAGATCTGGATGGTTCATAATTTAGCAGGAGGTCAGACATGTATTTTGGGCCTAAACCATTCAGTGTTTTATAAACCAGCAGCAGTATTTTGAAATCTATTCTTTGACACACAGGAAGCCAGTGTAAAGACTTCAGAACAGGAGTGATGTGATCCACTTTCTTAGTGTTAGTGAGGACTCGAGCAGCGGCGTTCTGAATCAGCTGCAGCTTCCTAATAGATTTTTTTGTGAGACCTGTGAAGACACCATTGCAGTAGTCCAGTCTACTGAAGATAAAAGCATGGACAAGTTTTTCCAAATCCTGCTGTGACATTAGTCTTTTAATCCTAGATATGTTCTTTAGGTGATAGTAGGCTGATTTAGTAACTGTTTTAATGTGACTGTTGAAACTCAGGTCAGAGTCCATGACTACACCTAGATTTCTGGCTTTATCTGTTGTTTTGAACATTGCAGACTGAAGCTCAGCGCTAACTTTTATACGTTCTGACTTGGCTCCAAAAACCATTACCTCAGTTTTATCTTTGTTTAATTGGAGAAAGTTCTGACACATCCAGTCATTGATTTGTTCAATGCACTTACTCAGTGTTTGAATTGGTGCTGTAACTGAAGCTTCGAGAAATGAACCTATTTCCGACACAATTGTCCAAGTGGTTCGATGCTTCATTCAAAGCTTCATTTTGCCATCACTAGCGATCGAAGGTCTGGGTGCACTTTAAAAAATGTCGTGGCGATAGTGCAAGCCTTGCACTATCGCCACTACATTTTTTAAAGTGCACCCAGACCTTCGATCGCTTCGCTCTGTCCGCCATGCCTGCGGGAGTCTCACAACAATAATAAGAGCGCTGTTGAGAGAGATGACGAGTGGCATTTACAGTGGCCAATCAGAGGAGTCTCAAACCGGATACATCACACAGGATGAGGGTTCCCAACCAACCAGAATGGTTTAAAGTTAAACTAAGGAAGTAGACGTAACACATATACCGATAGCAGCACCGTTTGTCCAGCGGCTTAACGGTATACCGATACCGTCCAATCAGGTACCGGTATTGACTTAGTACCGGTTCTCGATACCCATCCCTAGTTAGTACACATTTACTGACACAAACATTTGTGTCATCTGTTGTAGACCCAAATACATTAAATAAAATAAGAACTCATTCTCAAAAAAGATAAACGCCATTCTTAAAATGTAAAACGAAAAAAGCGATCATGAAAATGTTTCCAAAAAATTAATAAAATTATTTTTGACCACTTTGTTGTTCAGATATATCACATATTTGTAACTAAATGATACATGAATTGAAACAAAACACAGTATAAACTGAGGAGTGACTCTCGTGAGGTTCATGTGTTTCCTTCACTCCGCTGGGAAACTGCTCTCATGTCAAGAAGCATCAGATCAGTGCATGCACTGCATTGTCCAATCAGTGAGCGATACACAGTAAGGGGGCGGGGCGAGTATCTGGATTTCATCGGAGGATGGTCTGGTGGTTCCTCGGTTATCGCTCCTCCATTATCGCTCCTCGATCCTTGGTCCTCGGTCCTCCGTCACAAATAAGGCCACTGGGACGCTACTCAAGATGGCGCAGACAAATCAACTTCCGGTGATACTGAGACCGAGGAGCGAGGAAATGAAAAATAAGAGAAGTGAAACACACCCCTTGTCTTTTGGAGCTTGTATATCTAGTCTACCCCAGCAGGGGGCGGTGTCAGGCGCCATGCTTGTATAAGCGCTAAGAAACCCCCCTGAACGGGCACACTACAGTCTGTAAATAAAGATAAGATATACTTTATCTTCACAAATTCGGAAAATGTTTTTTTCACAGCAGCAGAATAATAGTGTTAAAAATATAATGAATAGAATAACATACAAATACAATAAAATGAAAGATAAACAAAAATAGTAAATACATACATTTAAATATATGAATAGTATTTAAAGAATACACTATGAAACATTTTGAAAGGAACACTCTATAATGGACACATCTACTGTGACTGATCTACCATGCCACTCAGATTGGTTCCTGTGTTTCCATCAGAGACTGAACAAAGGTTTCCATCTGCTTCAGTCCTCTGAGCTGCAGCTCTGCTCTTTGCATGGCTCTCGGTAAGGAAAACTGTGGAGGCCCCGAAACACAACAAGAACAATTTTGAAACTAAAAGTGTCCATTGTCATGTAAACACAGAAAATAAATTACCAGAACAAAATATAGGAAAATAAAATATTTAAAAACATAAAACATGTAATTTTTGAAACATTTAATTTGTTGATTTTGATAATTTCCTTACTATGTAGGACTCAACGAAAAAAGATTTAAAACCCAGTTAATGGGGTTCATTTTTAAATTGCTTACAGTTTATAATCAGAACAGATCCAAAAGCTCAGATTAATTTTACATTTAATCAATAAATGGTGCGCTTCCGGGCGAGCAGCGTTCAATTTCAATATTGTTTTATTTATACTCAGATAGTATATAGATTTTTAATCTTCACGGTCAACTTGTTTATTTTCTACTCTCTTATGACGTTGTATTTCTATTTTGAGATGTTTCTATTTTAGAGTTGTTTATTTCTACTCTTTTAATTTCTATTTATGTGCAATGCCGTGTTTTTTTTATGCTGCTGCAGCCAAAACATGTCCCAATTTGGGATCAATAAAGTACATATTATCTTATCTTGTCAGCACAACCTGATATTGATATTAATAAATGTACATGTATTTGAAAACACAGGGGGGTAAAAATTACCCCCTTGGCGGTTCTAGTGTTAAAAACAGTCACCTGCCAGCTGACCAGCTGAGCCAAGAAGTTACATGCTGTGACCCACGCTACTTTTGCTGCCAAAAACTAATAAGATACATTTGAGCAGCTTTGATTTTCTTTTGACTTTTTCTCACAAGCAAACAACATATAGCTTATCTGCAAAATGGGTAAAAATAAATGCTGCCAGTATTCTGTTGAGTAGGCCTATCTCAATTTTGGATTTATGCCTTCCCCCATCAATGCACAACTTCTGATTATTGAGCTAAAAGGGTTTCCCAAATGAGGCCATGAAACCCTAACAGCGCCAAGAGCACCTTATCAAGATCCACCTGGAGAAAGCAGACCAGGAGCGGGCCTTCTTCCAGGCCCAGAAAACATGGTAGGAGCACCATCAGCAGTCTCTTTTCTAGGAAGACAAGCCAGAGTGACAGTGGGTTACTGGCGTCATACAACATCTCCCTGCTTATTGCGAAATGTGGACAGCCGTTCATAATCGGAGAGATCAAAGTGGTCATCTCTGCGGTGATGGAGCGCCCACTCAGCAAAGACACCGTGGCATGCAGCTGATACAGAGGTAGCGGCTCTGTGCCTTCTCATTTCAGCCTTCAGCTGGATGAGACAACCACCTCAGACAACGATGCCCTGCTGATGGTCTATGTACGCTCTTTATTATCAGGGTGTACCAAGAAGTCAGCCAAGTCGCTTCAGCTGATTCAAAATGCTGCAGCTCGTGTACTAACCAGAATTAGGAAAAGGGACCACATTACTCCTGTTCTGGCTGCCTTAGACTGGCTCCCTATAGAACACAGGATAGAATTTAAAATTCTTCTTCTCGCCTACAAAGCCCTTAATGGGCAGGCGCCATCTTACCTTAAAGAACTCATTATACCCTACTGTCCTACTAGGGCATTGCGTTCCCAGAATGCAGGGTTGTTGGTTGTTCCTAGAGTCTCTAAAAGTACAATGGGAGCCAGAGCCTTTTCTTATCAAGCTCCACATTTGTGGAATCAGCTTCCAGTTTGTGTTCGGGCGGCAGACACCAGTGGCGGAGCCAGGACATTTTCAGTGGGGTGGCCAGGATGGAACCATTGATCATTTTGGGGTGGTATTGAAATCACTATTATATGAACATAAAAATACATCTCACTATAAAACAAGGGGTTATTTAAGGCACCTACAACACACCTCTACATTATTTGGGATTAAGCTAGTGGTGGAATAGATCAAATAATATTCAGTATATCTAACTATTTTTTTCGTATTCCCGCAGGCAAAGTATCAACAAAGCTTACATTATACAAATGTAGTGCAATATACCGACTGTTTAGCTTATGATGATCAGCAGCCCTATGAGCTCATTCTCTCAGTGTATCATCAGGAATACAGAGACACACACATCATTTAAATAAGAGTTTTTAAATTAAATGATAGGTTAAGAATAAACATCTTAAATTAAGTAACAATAAACAATAGCCCTTAACCCTGTAAGGCCCCCGGTTGTAATTTTACAACATTAATTTAAGCTATCCTAAAAGAGTCAGTAAATGTTTTTGTTTTTTTAAAAGACTACATTTACATAGTCAAAAGGTCCTTTTGTTCAGCCTCACAATGCTATTGGGTAGTAAATGTGTTATAGGTCCTGCCCTCTGGAGCATACACAGCAGGGATTCTGGGCCCCATGAAAAGATATCACATTGGGCCCCACCACCACAGGCCACGCCAACCAAGCTCAATGCTGTAACCACACCTCCAGAACCCAACCCACTCATTTATGCTTTAAATAACTCTACCTGTACAGGCTTGCATCTATCTTGTAGTCCAATACTAACCGCACAATATTTACTGACACTGAGCTGTGAAAATATAACACTTATGGGGGGACAGGGCTGCTAAGTCTAGAGATGGATCTGTTGGTCCTGGCACCAGGGGGAGGGACAACTGATTTAGTATGAATATGTTATGTTTTGCATGGGGTTTCTGTTGTTTTTGTGTTTTACTTGTGTGCGCTCCTTTTACCCCTCTCTACTCTGTCTTTCTGTCTCTGCAGGGCTGGTGTGTGACGGGGGGGCATGGCTGGTTTACTCCTGGCTGCAGATGAGGCACACCTGTTCCCACTCATGATTAACCTGCTCTTTAAGAGCCTGGCCCTCACCTCACTTCTCTGCCAGAGTATTACATGCTGTCCCGCGGTCCGGAGTGCTTGTCTGCAGCCTGGAGTCTGTGGTTGTTCACTTTGCAGTTAGTTAAGGAGTTCTTTTTGAGTTTTTGTCGGGAACGTTTTCCCGCAGCTTTATTTTTGGATTGACTACGGCCAGCCAAGCTCCCTGTCGTCAGTACATGCCTTGGACTAACTTTGTTTATTAAACACATTGAAACTTTATTTTTTGTCAGTCTCTGCTTTGGGGTCCGAGTAGTATCTAAACGTCACAGAATACTCTGGCCACATGGACCCCGCAGAGAATGAGAGACTCAGGGAAGCGCTTGCTGCCCAGGGGGTAATTATAGGGCAACATGACAGAGCCCTGCAGAGAGTAATGGAAGCTATTCGGGATTTAACCTCCGGTGTGACCAACCTCGGAGGCCATATGGATCAGGTCGCAGCACACCTCTCCGCGCGCCCGCTGCCTGCCACTGCTCAAGCTCCAGATCCTGCTCCTCCACCTCAAGCGGATCCGGAACGACAGCCCTGCAATCCTCGTGAGCCCTTTATCCCCACACCCGTCAGGTATTCAGGAGATTTAGGGTCTTGTAGTCAGTTTTTACACCAGTGTAGTCTTGTGTTTGAGCAACAACCATTCACTTATTCCACTGATAGATCTAGGGTTGTTTTTATTATGAGCTTACTGAGTGATAAAGCAGCAGCATGGGCCCTTGCCATATCTAACAGCAACTCGCCTATCAGTCAGTCTCTGTCGTCATTTACTGCAGAAATGCGTAAGGTTTTTGATCATCCAGTGAGGGGGAAGGAGGCTGGTAAAAGACTCCTTTCACTCACCCAGGGTTCAGGCTCTGTTGCTAATTTTGCTGTTGATTTCCGCATTCTTGCAGCAGAGAGCGGTTGGGATGACATGGCCTTGCTGGGAATTTTTTGTAAGGGGCTAAATGAGGTTTTAAGGGATGAACTAGCTGCCAGGGATGAAACCTCCTCCTTAGAAGAGTTGATTTCTTTAGCGACACGATTAGATAACCGCCTCCGCGAGAGGCGTAGGGAGAGATCAGGAGAGCATAGCCCCACCTCCATTCCCCCGCAGTCCAAGTTTCCTAGACGGCCTGCGTTCCCTGGACCTTCTCTTCATCCTCCTGACTCCTGGCCTTCCAGTGCTTCTCCAGCTACCAAGGTTTCTCCCTTCCCCATGGAGGAGCCCATGCAGCTGGGAGGGATGACGCTTACCCAATCTGAACATCAACGCCGTCTTCATCAGCGACTCTGCCTCTACTGTGGCCAGGCTGGTCACTTCAGCGCCGGTTGTCCTTCTCGGCCAAAAGACCTGGCTCATCAGCGACAGGGGGAGCACTGATGAGCCGTACCTCTATCCACTCAGCCTCCTCCAACCGCATCCCAGTCAAAGGAACTATTTCTTGGTCTCAGAACTCTGTTCCGCTTCAAGTCTTGATAGATTCTGGTGCGGATGACAATTTCATTGACTCTGACTTTGTTATGCAGTCTAAACTCCCTTTCGAACCTCTTCCAGAACCTAAGGATGTGTTTGCCTTAGATGGGAGACTCCTAGCCCAAGTCACCCACCGTACTGCTCGTTTCCCTCAAGCTCTCTGGTAACCATCACGAGATAATCTCCATGTACTTATCCCCTCACCCATGTCACCACTCGTTTTAGGTTTCCCGTGGTTGAAGCTCCATAACCCCCACATAGATTGGGCCAACTCGTCTATCGTTAACTGGAGTTTATTCTGTCACTCTCATTGCTTACACTCTGCTGTACCCCCCACAGTTACTAGAGCACCAGACCCCCTCAAACCCATTGATCTCATCTCCGTACCCCCTGAATATCACAGCATCAAGGAGGTTTTCAGCAAGGCCCACGCACTATCCTTGCCGCCTCACCGGCCCTACGATTGTGCCATAGATTTGCTCCCTGGCACCCCCTTTCCGTCTAGTAAACTGTACAATATCTCCAGGCCAGAGAAGGAGGCCATGGAGAGTTACATCTCTGACTCACTCGCTGCTGGGCTTATTCGCCCCTCTTCATCGCCTATGGGCGCAGGTTTCTTTTTTGTGGACAAGAAGGATAAGACCCTACGCCCTTGCATAGACTACAGAGGTCTTAATGAGATCACAGTCAAGAACAAGTACCCCCTTCCACTCATAGACTCAGCCTTTGTTCCCCTTCATGAAGCTACCATCTTCACTAAGTTGGATCTTCGCAATGCGTACCACTTGGTGAGAATAAGGGAGGGGGATGAGTGGAAGACTGCATTCAATACTCCCCGGGGACATTTTGAGTATTTAGTAATGCCTTTTGGGTTAACGAACGCACCTGGGGTTTTTCAAGCTATGATTAATGATGTCTTGCGTGACATGTTAAACAGGTTTGTTTTTGTGTACCTTGATGACATCCTAATCTTCTCTCGCACTCTTCAGGAGCATGTCCAGCATGTTAGGCTGGTACTGCAGAGACTTCTTGAGAACAGACTGTACGTTAAGGCTGAGAAGTGCGACTTTCATGCCTCTTCTGTGAGTTTCCTGGGGTTTATCGTCGACAAGGGACAATTAAGGACTGACCCCGCCAAGGTCCAAGCAGTGACCGAGTGGCCCACTCCCGCTAACAGGAAGCAGTTGCAAAGGTGTCTGGGTTTTGCCAACTTTTATAGAAGGTTTATTCGGGACTATAGTAGGGTAGCAATGCCTCTGACTAAACTCACCTCTGTCAAGTTGCCTTTTGAGTGGTCTCCTGCAGCTGAGGCAGCTTTTGTAAAACTGAAATGTTTGTTTTCCACTGCTCCTGTGCTCTCTCATTCTGATCCAGGGGTCCAGTTTGTGGTGGAGGTGGATGCCTCTGATTCTGGAGTGGGGGCAGTTTTATCCCAGCGTTCACCCTCAGACCAGAAGCTCCACCCTTGTGCGTTCTTCTCTCGTCGGCTGACCCCTGCTGAGAGGAATTACGACGTTGGTAATCGGGAGTTGCTGGCAGTGGTTCTGGCTCTTCAAGAATGGAGGCACTGGCTGGAGGGAGCCAATCATCCTTTTATAGTATGGACGGACCATAAGAATTTGTCTTACCTTCGCTCTGCACGCAGGCTCAACTCGCGCCAGGCTCGGTGGGCTCTCTTCCTGGGACGGTTCAACTTCACCTTGACCTACCGGCCTGGCTCCAGGAATGTGAAGGTCGACGCCTTGTCCCGGCAGTTCGCTTCCCCAGTGGAGGATTCAAGAGATGCAACCATTCTGCCATCTTCCTGTATCGTGGGAGCAGCTAGATGGGAGATTGAAAGGGTGGTCCAGGAGGCCCAGGAGGACCATCCAGCGGCTCAGGATTGTCCACCAGACCGGCTGTTCGTTTCCCCCGATGCTAGATCTCCAGTGCTCCAGTGGGGACACGCGTCCAAGGTTGCCTGCCATGCAGGTTTTCATCGGACCCTGGCCCTAATTCGACAACGCTTCTGGTGGCCCACTATGTCCGCAGACACGAAGGAGTATGTCTCGGCTTGTTCCGTCTGTGCCCGCAGCAAGGCCTCACATCAGGCCCCCGCTGGCTTTCTTCGCCCCCTTCCCATTCCCCACCGGCCCTGGTCCCACATTGCGGTGGATTTTGTGACTGGTCTCCCACCATCAGAAGGGAATGACACTATTCTGACCATCGTTGACCTTTTCTCTAAGGCTGTGCACTTTGTCCCTCTGCCCAAACTACCTTCTGCCCTCGAGACAGCCACTCTTCTCACCCAGCATGTTTTTAGGCTGCATGGTATCCCACAGGATATTGTTTCGGACAGGGGTCCGCAGTTTACCTCCCAAGTTTGGAGGGCCTTTTGCCGGGCATTGGGGGCGTCGGCCAGTTTGTCCTCTGGGTACCATCCCCAGACCAATGGCCAGACGGAGCGGGCAAATCAGGACCTGGGAACGGCTCTTCGTTGTGTTGCCTCTCGTAACCCAGCCTCATGGTCTCTTCATCTGCCATGGGTTGAGTACGCCCACAACTCCCTGGTGTGCTCTGCCACAGGTATGTCACCCTTTATGGCTTCCAACGGCTTCCAACCCCCCCTTTTCCCGGTTCAAGAGAGAGAGGTGGCGGTTCCCTCGGTACAGGGGCATCTTCGGCGAGCCCGCAGAGTCTGGCGTGAAGCCCGGGCAGCTCTTACCCGCACCTCCGCCCGGAACCAGAGGATGGCGGATCGTCATAGACGACCAGCTCCGGATTATCAACCGGGCCAGAAGGTTTGGCTTTCCTCCCGTGACCTCCCTCTTCAAACTGATTCTCGGAAACTCACTCCCAGGTACATTGGACCTTATGAGATAGAACGTGTCATCAATCCTAGTGTGGTTTGGCTTAAGTTGCCTCTTGCCTTGAAGGTGCACCCCACTTTTCATGTATCACTCCTTAAGAGAGTTTCCTGCAGCCCTCTAGTTTTGCTGATATAGGCTTAGTTTGTCAGGGAACATCTTACTTCTTCCTTCTCTCTGTCTATTCAATTCAATTCAAAACCTTTATTTATCCAGGTAAAATCCCATTGAGATCAATGATCTCTTTTTCAAGGGAGACCTGCAGCAGTAGGTTCCACAAGAAGACATAAAAACATAAACAACAGAACAACAAAAGGACATCATACAGCAAAATGTACAGGGATTACAATTTACATATTTAACCACATGCACAGGTACCAACAGCATCTGATTGTGTAGCATCCAACCGAGCTTTAAAAACATGTAGTGGTACTAGCTTGGTAATTTTCCATTCTTTTTGCAGACTGTTCCATGTTAGTGGAGCTGCACATCTAAAAGCTTTCTTCCCTAAGACAGTGCTAGCACTTGGCACATTTAATAAAACCACAGCATGCGATCTCAGGCAATAAGTACTTTCAATTCGCAGAGAGATCAGGGAGCAGATATAAGATGGTAGTTTATCCAACATGGCTTTGTAAATGAAAAAGTACCAGTGACTGAGCCTCCGTACAGTAAGTGATGGCATAACCGCCTTGGTATACAGGGTACAGTGATGCGTAAGTGCTTTACAATTTGTCAAAAATGTCAGTGCACTGTGATACGCAGCATCTAACTTGCTCAGGTAATTGGCAGGTGCATTCATATATAACAATTCACCATAGTCCAGCACAGGTAAAAAGGTCACAGTGACTAGCCTTTTCCTGGCCTCAAGCGAGTAACAGGACTTATTTCTGTAAAAGAAACCTAGCCTAACCCTCAGCTTTTTAAGCAGGTTATTTACATGAAATTTAAAAGTGAGACAATCATCAACCAGATACCCAGGTATTTGTAACAGGTAACCACTTCAAGTTGTATTCCTTGCGTAGTTACAATATCCAAAGCAGTCTCCGGTGTATTTTTAGCTTTAGCTTTAGAAAAGAGCATTACCTTGGTTTTATCCACATTTAAAAGAAGCTTAAGTTCAGAGAGCTGAGCCTGAATAATGTTAAAAACAGCCTGTAATTTAACAACAGCCTCGTTAATCGAGGGACCTGCACAGTACATAACGGTATCGTCCGCATAAAAATGTAAGGTTGCTCCTTCGACATTTTCACCTAAACTATTAATATAGATAGAGAATAATAGCGGACCTAAAACTGAACCTTGTGGTACACCATTCATCAAACTGAACACATTGGGACCTTTCAGAGAGGTAGTTCACAAGCCACCCCACTGCATGGCTGGATATGCCAATACTGACCAGCCTCTGCTTCAAAATGCGATGATCGACAGTATCAAAAGCTTTGGATAGGTCAACAAATAGAGCTGCACAACTCTGCTTATTATCTAAAATACTCGTAATATCATTTACCACTTTCATTGTGGCAGTGATGGTGCTATGTTGCTTTCTGAAGCCTGACTGATGTTTAGACAGGATGTCATTTGTACATAAAAACTCCTTTACTTGTTCACTCACTAGGCGTTCAAGAACCTTAGCCAGAACTGACAATTTAGAGATGGGTCTATAATTGTTTAATAAGGTGGCCTCCCCTCCTTTTAGTAGTGGCAGGACATACACTGACTTCCATACTTTTGGGATTTTGTTCGTGCTGAGAGAGAGGTTAAAAAGAGTAGTAAGAGGTGGAGCAATAAAATCTGCAGCTATCTTTAAAAAGAAAGGTTCTACGTTGTCCGGACCAGCTGGCTTTTTAGGATCTAGCTTGGTTAAAACTTCACGAACAACATCAACAGTAAAAGGAGTAAAACTGAAAGGGTTTTCCAGACCACATTGTTCTGAGTCACCGACTGTGGTGTTCACAGAAGCAGAATTAGAAACAGAATGAAACAGAGAGCCACAGGACACAACATGCTCATTAAAACAATTTAACATGGTAGCCCTATCCGATATAGTGCCAGATGCTGTGGTAAGGCACAGAGGTAGCTCATTACGGATATCACTGGTGGATATCGATTTTATGGCTTTCCAGATTTTTTTTAGGGTTGTTCAGGTTCTTTGTGGTAACTGACAGATAATACTTAGATTTAGCACTTTTGACATGTGAAGTGAAGCTATTTCTTAGCTGCCTAAAACGCAGCCATTCTACCTCTGAGCCTGATTTCCTAGCCTTTGCCCAGCCCTTGTTTCTCTCATGTAGGAGACTAGATACTTCAGCAGAAAACCAAGGATTGTCTCGTCCCTTCACTCTAAATGTACGCAGGGGTGCGTGTCTATCTATAATTTCCATAAAACCAAGATAAAATAAGACCATGCAGTCTCAACATCAGCACACAAATCGATTTTTCCCCAATCAAACCCAAACAGATCATGTACAAAACCCTGCTCCACAAAATGTTTTATGTCTCTCTTGATGATAATACGAGGTTTAACCTTTTGGACTTTTGTGTCCCTAATTGTGGCTACAACACAGTGGTCACTCAGATCATTCGCAAATACTCCCACAGCTGAGTATTTATAGGGAATATTAGTTAGAATGAGATCAATTAGGGAGGATTTATTTGGGGACTTAATATTAGGGCGAGTAGGACTGTCAACAATCTGAGTAACATTTAAAGAGATACAAAGGTTTTTAAAATCCTCTGACACTGTAGTTAACCAGTCCCAGTTAAAATCTCCAAGTAGCACTATTTCCTTGTAGTCTAGTTGCGATAAAAGATTTGCTAGCGAAGACAAGGAGTCTTTGACAGCTGAGGGGGGTCTGTAACAGCCCACGACCATGACCTGTTGACCCTTTGCCACTTCTATATTTAAGGCTAAAAATTCGAATTGCTTACTGATAGATTTGGAAACTAATGTGGATACACTGAACTTATTCTTAACATAAATGGCAACGCCACCACCTTTATTAGGCCGGTCGGTACGATACACATTATAACCATTTATGGCAATGTCAGAGGCCTAAATAGATTTATTTAGCCATGTTTCTGATAAAACAATGACGTCAGCGTCAGTCGAGCTCGCCCAGATATGGACAAAATCTAGTTTACCTAACAGACTGCGCACATTCAAGTGGATGAAACCCAACCCAGACCTAGCTTTAAAATCAGCAGGAGTAGCGATCTGACTACTACTACTGGGCGGACCAGGGTTAGGTTGTACATTTCCTGACAGTAATAACAAAAAAAAAAACAGGCATCTTTTCCTCTTAAACGACACACATACATTGTCATCTAATTTAGAAACACCGGAAAAGTCTGCGAGAGTGTGATTAGAGCTTAAGAAGCAGTCCTGAAGAACCATCATCGCAGGAAAACAAAAAAGACAAACATATTTTGTCGAGCAGATTGACTGTGACAAGGCAACCGGTAATTGTTTGTGTAACACATCCGAACCTTTGCAGGGGATGCCCACTGCGGGAGTCTTGTAACCCCTCCCCCGGCGCGAGCGTGGAAATATGATTGGCGGTGATTTCATTTGAACGGGGGACAGCGCAAAACGAGAAGCATTTCGGATCCAAGCAAACGGAAGGAATGAGGTATTTGCGGTCTACAATGACAGAGAAGAGCCTGTCAAGTTTGGCTGTACTCAGCATTGAATCAAAACGCACTAAAGCTGTTGATCTTAATCAGTTTGTGAGGCGTTTTGCTGAACAAGATGGTAATCGCCGCATTCAGCAGTAATAGGCATGCCAACTTGATGCTCTGCTCACGGATGACTCGATGAGCATAAAAAACTGTTAAGATGATGACCTTGTATGTGTGTATATATATTTTTTCTTTGAGGGGGTCTGCCCCCAAAAAACAGTTTCAAGTCCTGATAACGTAAAATAAGACGATGTGTAAAACTACACTGCACAGTCAAAAAAAATAACCACTTTGATTTAACCAGAATGGACTTTCCACTGGATGACAACTGCAGCGATGTATATGTTTTAGCTGAATACACGTTTTTTAACCCTAACTGATGCAGTTAGTCACTTCTTTAATGTTGTTCTTTCTGATGTAAAGTCAAGGTTGTAACTGTTTGCAATGAAGTCGTGGGGCGCTGAACTGTTCCTTTGATTCTTTTGATATATGATAGTAATTACTTGTCTTTCAAATTTGGAGGAGGGTGAGCAAGCATCTTGAGGAACATTCATCATTAACTCCTCCAAAAAATATAGTTTATTTAATAATAACACTGAATATGTGAATCATAACAGTGATTGACAGCTGATAGGAATAATATGATTGTTAATATCTACGCCGGGATCCGGAGTCGAGGCTGATCCTCTTGCTGTAGTCCTGTGTCTTGGATCCTCTATCCTGAGTTCTGGATTAAGTCGTGGACTTCGGGTCGTGGCTGAACCTGTCTCTGCGGTCCTGCCTTGGGTCTCGTCATGCTGCTTCCCTGATGGCTTCCACAGGATTGTAGCTGACATCCTCGTGGATTCATCTTCTTATTACAGACACATGCATTTCCTAACATTCTGTCTATATGCTCTAAAATGTATTATCTCTTCGATTTACACACAGCATCTATTGCACGTCTGTCCGTCCTGGGAGAGGGATCCCTCCTCTGTTGCTCTCCCTGAGGTTTCTCCCATTTTTTCCCCTTAAACTGTCGGTTTTCTCCGGAAGTTTTTCCTTGTACGATGTGAGGGTCTAAGGATAGAGGGTGTCGTATTGTCATACTGATATTCTGAACAATCTGTGCTGTTGTATTTGCTGTAAAGTATCTCTACTGTAGGCTATTTCTATTATATGTATAGCACTTTGGCTCGACCAAAAATCGTTTATAAATGTGCTATATAAATAAAACTTGATTTGATTTGATTAATAGTATCATATTAACTTAGACAAACATCGACGAGACAGTTCATTAATGTACTTATTGCAGCAGTCTGCATAGATTTGGTACCCCCAGTGGCGTTTTTATATGTACAAAAGTGGTGGGGCACAAAAAACGTAGATGTCTATAAGCTTCTGCAGTGAAGTTCATGGCTGGTGAGGCACTGGCACTGACTCTTCAGGTTTACAAATATTATATTTTGACCTAAATCAAAATATAATATTATTTTCAAAAGCTTTTTTAGTCTGATGCTTCGATTAATTTTAAACAGACAGTTCAACAAAAGGATACCCAAAAAATGTAATTTTATCATTTAAATATTTAATTGTTCTCTCTTAGTAAGATCCCATTTTCAATACAATTGTGGTCTTACCTTGACTTGAAGATGAAGTCCATTTGCCTATCCTTCTGGGCAAAAATCTCTATTACTTTTTTGTAAAAGTCCTCCTTATCTTCTTATAGTTTCAAAAGTCTATCAAAAATCTAATCGATAGATTTATGATTAGACAATTATAAAAGTAGGGTAGACATGTGGATATTATCCGGCTGAACAAAACGTGCATTTATCTAACAGGTACGTTTCCCACAGATCTTATTTCAAGCTATTTTCTAAAATCCTATGGAGAAATCTCATTGTTTTTTTGTGGAGGGAACCCATGCGCAGCTTACTTCCGGGTTTTAGGACGCGTCACTGCACCTCTCTCGTCTCCTCTTCACAAACTTTTCGCGGCACACGTACTTACAGCCAATTAGCTCTGAATTATGTGAGATGATGTATGGTGGGGATGGCAGCTCAGTGCCCCTATGGTCATTACTTTTTTGCCACACACATAAAATTGAAAAATACTCTGAGCATGCGCAGTGTAGTTTTTACAGTCACCATTGACTTAGACAGTGAGAGGGAGGGGCATGATCGGGTTTTGTCCCACATGGCTCAAAACGGCTCAATAGGCACACACTGTAGACACTAATTAGAAGAACACAGACTAAAACAGCAATATACAGACAAATCAGTTTTTTTTGCATTTCTTTGCATTTTTTTGTAATCATTGTTTGTAATACTTTCTGCTGACACTAGGTGGGGCTGCCCCTAATGACCAGTCACCACTGGGTACCCCTGCTGGTCTAAGAGTCAAACTCATTCAGTTATTGTTCAGTTAAAATTCATTCAATTATGTCTGCCACCTTATATATTTATATGTAAGGCTTTACTGATGTGCCACAATAATGTCACCTATGTTATTCAGTTAAAATATCAATATTGTGGCTTTCCAAGTTAACATTAATTGATATGACTGCAATTAAAAATTTCTTTCACTTACGAAACATCTCCAGACTCCGGCCCTCTCTCCCCGACCCCGTTGCAGAAACATTAATTCACACCTTCATCTCCTCTCGTCTGGACTACTGCAATGGAGTTCTGTTCGGGGTCACCAGCAAAGCCCTGGACAGGCTCCAGTACGTCCAGAACTCTGCAGCCAGGCTCCTCACCCACACTAAGCCCTGGCAACACATTACCCCTACCCTCATCCACCTTCACTGGCTCCCGGTCAAGTCACGCATCCAGTACAAACTCCTCCTGCTAACCTACAAATCTCTCCACTCCCTAGCCCCTCCATACATCTCTGACCTCCTTCAGCCCTACACCCCCTCTCGTCACCTGCGGTCCTCTGACAAAGGGCTGCTCTCCATCCAGCGCTCCAAGCTGAAAACATTTGGCAACAGAGCCTTCAGTGTCGCAGCCCCCACCCTCTGGAATTCTCTCCCCTCTGCAATCAGGAATGCAGACTCTCTGGACACCTTCAAAAAACACTTCAAACACCATCTGTTCACTCGGGCCTTTGGCCTCAACTAATACACAGTACCCAGCAACCTGTTCCTGTTTTGTTTTCTTAAGCCTATGTATATGTATGATTATTATTACTTTTGTTGTGTTACTTCCCATTGTAAAGCGTCCTTGGGTTTCGTGAAAGGCGCTATATAAATTTAAATTATTATTATTATTATTATTAAATCAGCATATACTTCTGCCAGGGGATGCCACCCCTGAAATTCTCCTGCCACCCTCTTGCCACCCCATGAACATTTTTCTAGATCCTCCCCTGACCCACAAGTAACAAAAACGTATAATACTTGAAGGAAAGGTGTAAAATGTTTCCATAAATACCAATATCACACACTACAACACAGACTATAATACCCCGTTTTGTTAAATACCAACCATGTGTATATATATATATATATGCCGCTAAAACTGTGTAATATACCAGGCTGCTAAATCCTCCAATCTGTTACAGTCAGAACACGCAACATGAACGTGCTGGGCAGCGCGGTCCCGTGGGTTAGATGCGCGTTCATAATGCCGAGGAAAATAACTCTCAGAATAACGGTATTAGCACATTTTACATTTTGAGGACCAAATGTTTTTAACAAGGGCTATACAAACGTTCATACTGGGTAGTTTATTTAGTTTAAAAAAAAGTATCCAACGATTTACACTCTGTCCCAATGTAAGTCAATGGGAAAATGTGTTTCCGGACCCAGCAACCTAACGGAAGTGTAGTACCGCCGTTTGGCCACAACAAATATTCTCATCAGAGTCCGGCGCACTTCCTGGGGGCTTGGTTAGACCAAGCGGCAAACTCTGGGGAAGAGCCGGGACACCAATACGGAAGTGCCACACACTGCAGTTCATATATTGGCCGATAGGGGCTGACTGCAGAAAGGAGCAATTTCCATAGACCCCCATCTTAAAATGCCCAACTTTACAGCATAAAAAAACATGTTTCTACCCATGGATGTGTGAGGGAATAATTTTGTCTTTACTCCTAAGTGTTAAAGAATAATTCTTCCTTACTCCTAAGATATTTAACCTTTCTGCCTGTTGACCTTTACGACGAACCCTAAGTCTGTTATCTGTCTTAAGGAATGGGAAGTCTCAGCTATTGTTGACATTACCTGTTTTATGACCGGTCAACTCTCGGTCACAAAGCCAAAGAGTCAGATAAGTGATTCAGTGTCTCCAGGTGTTCACGTATACCTTCCCCCAATATGTGGGTTGACTCTCTGTAAACTAGTTAAAGGGGCTACCAAGATGTGAGGGGAGAATTGACATGACAACCCACCCGTGCAGTCAGAAGCTTTTGCTGCTGTGACTTGTGATATGAATTCTCCGGCCGTTTGACTTGTAATAAACTACCAGTGTTTGACATCAAAGCTCCAACTCTCCTCGTGTCTCTCTGAGTCCTGACTCTCCATTGCTGCAGAAGTTTCCCTTACAGGATGCAATAAATATTATTATGGATATAGTTACACTGAACAAAAATATAAACGCAACACTTTTGTTTTTTGCTCCCATTTTTCATGAGATGAACTCAATCATCGAGTGGCCCATGGTGGTGGTGGGGTTATGGTATGGGCAGGCGTATGTTATGGACGATGAACACAGGCTACTCGATTCACAACATTACCCTAACCCTACCCCTACCCCTCACACCAGATACTGCCTCGTTTTCGGACCCCCCCAGACCCCCCCAATAAAGCAAAAATGCACGTTTCAGAGTGGCCTTTTATTGTGGCCAGCCTAAGGCACACCTGTGCAATAATCATGCTGTCTAATCAGCATCTTGATATGCCACACCTGTGAGGTGGGATGGATTATCTCGGCAAAGGAGAAGTGCTCACTATCACAGATTTTTTCAGATTTGTGAACAATATTTGAGAGAAATGGTTATTTTGTGTATATAGAACATGTTTTAGATCTATGAGTTCATCTCATGAAAAATGGGAGCAAAAACAAAAGTGTTGCGTTTATATTTTTGTTCAGTGTAGATTCCACCTTCATGATTATGAATCTGTGAGGGAATTGTTTTCTAACACGACCCGTTTATTTATATTAGGTCTTAAAGTTGTTGCATAAATTAGGGCGTGGTCACATTGAGTGACGGCTCAGTGAAGTGACTGCTGCTGTTAGGTTCTCGTCTCTCTGCTAGTTGCTCCGTGAAGCTACAGGGACTCTGCCTGCTCAGTTCATCCAGGGAACACAACTTGACCCCGGCCGAGTTTGTTTGTTCTTCATGCTTATATATCGGACTATTGTGACTCGCTCTGCGGCTAAAGCAGACGGTGCATGAATGCGGTTTTGCGGTAAGTGAAACTCGAGTACTTTATTTATGTGTTAATGATTTTAATCAGGTACGTAATGAATGTTAAGGCTTGGTTTAGCGCAGTGGTTCTCAAACTTTTTCTGTCAGGCCCCCCCAACACAAGTCAGGCTCAGTGGCGGCGCCAGAGATTTATTTTGGGGGTGCTGTGGGGTAGCTTGATGTTTCATAGAGGGTGCTCAAACATTTAGGGTTTCCCATTCATGTACCGGTCGCTACAGTGGAATTTTCTACTGAAACACTCCCCACGCAAATACATAATGTACCCGCGACTGTTACAATGAAGGCTCGATAATCAGCTCACGGCATATAGGTGTAAGCAGGGGTAAAGTGCTATTTTTATAGGTGGTGTGTGGACCTCACATAGGGGGGTCCGGGGGCAAGCTCCCCCGGGAAGATCTATTTTTAATATTGAAATTAAATGCATCAATCTGGTGTACTTTGAGAGCAAAATGAAGAGATCTATGGATACATCTCTCAACACCCAGATGAAACAGAACTGTAAACAGATTTACTATTTCTTTATGGATATTTTACAAATCACCCTTTTAAACTTTATTCTTTTTTTACTGTCATATAGTGTTTCATACCTGTTTTTCATTTATTCTCTTATTTTTTTATAACTATAATGATCATATAAATGTGTGCCTCGGAAATAATTGTTTACATTAATGGTGACCAAAACGTTTGAGACCCACTGAGATAACTCTGAGAGAGTCCTTTAGTTCACTGAGTCTCTCAGTCTGACAGGAGAGGACACTCCTCCACTTTGTTGTGGAAAAAGCTCCTTATATTTAAACTTCTCGATATTTAAACTTCTCAAACCCTGTGACAACGCCACCTCATCCTTCACCACCGAACAGTGCAACTCCTTCCTCTCGTTTTTCCAAACCAAAATCAGCAACATTTACAGCAATCTGACACCCTCATCAGCACCCCCCACCTCCCCTCCTGGCTCCCCCCCCTTCACCTCACAGCCCCTGTCCCACTTCTCCCCTGTGACCCCCATGCAACTGTCTGACTTCATGACTGGAATTAACTCCACCTGCACACTTGACCCAATGCCCTCCAAATGTGTTAAAGAGAGCCTCCCTGCCATCTCCCAACTCATCGCCACCATCATTAACTCCTCCCTCAGATCTGGATCAGTTCCCCCCTCTCTCAAACTGCCTGCTGTCACACCCATTCTCAAAAGACCTGGACTCACACCTGACATCATGTCCAACTTCCGGCCCATCTCAAATCTCCCCTTTCTGTCAAAAATACTTGAACGTGTCGTTGCCTCACAACTAAAATCCCACCTCAGCTCCAATGACCTCTTTGAGCCATTTCAATCCGGTTTCCGATAAAAACACAGCACAGAAACCGCTCTTCTGAAAATCACAAACGACCACCTCCTCTCCTCTGATTCCGGCAACCTTAACATCCTCATCCTCCTCGACCTCTCCGCAGCATTCGACACCATCAACCACGCCATCCTGCTGTCCCTCCTCGAATCATCACTCAACATCACCGACACTGCACTCTCCTGGCTGAAATCCTACCTCACCGACAGACATCAGTTTATCAACATCAACAACTGCACCTCCTCCACTGCTCCTCTATCCCAAGGTGTCTCCCAGGGTTCGGTGCTTGGCCCCCTCCTCTTCATCCTCTACATGCTCCCCCTTGGCAAAATAATTTGTCGCCACAACCTTCAATTTCACTGCTACGCCGATGACATCCAACTTTATATCTCAACAAAAACCATCACCCCCACAACACACTCCACTCTCACCAACTGTCTCTCAGAAATAAAAGCATGGATGCAAACAAACTATCTCCAACTGAACAGTGCCAAATCAGACATCATCATCATCGGCCCCCCATCCCATATCAAAGACATCCAGAATTTCAACTTCACCATTGACAGCCACACTCTATCTCCCCCCCCTCACATCCGCAACCTCGGAGTCATCTTCGACAGTCAGCTCAAATTCAACCACCACATAAATCACATCACCAGGACCGCCTTTTTCCACCTCAAAAACATTGCCCGTCTCCGCCCATCACTCTCCTCCTCTGCTGCTGAAACCCTGATTCATGCATTCATCACTTCACGACTCGACTACTGCAATAGCATCCTCTACGGCATACCATCCAACCTAATCAATAAACTCCAACATATCCAGAACTCTGCTGCCCGCCTCCTCACCCACACCCGCTCCCGAGACCACATCACTCCCGTCCTCCAGAACCTCCACTGGCTCCCCGTCCGTCAAAGAATCAACTTCAAAGTCCTCCTGATTACTCACAAAGCCCTCAACAGTCAGCCCCCCCCCCTACCTCACAGACCTGCTGCACCACCACGCCCCTTCCCGCTGCCTCCGCTCATGAGAAGCCAACCTCCTATCCATCCCCACCCGCACCAATCACCGGACCTGGGGGGACAGAGCCTTCTCCGTCGCTGCCCCCTCCCTCTGGAACTCACTCCCCCAACCCATCAGAGACTGCACTGACCTCACCACCTTCAAAAAACTCACAAAAACTCACCTCTTCAATCTGGCTTTTAATGTGTGATTGTTTTTGTATTATTTGACATTAACTTTAACTATATATTTATTTGTTGTTCCTTCCTTTTCTTTTCCCTTCACTATATCTGTAAAGCGTCTTTAAGCACCAGTAAAAGCGCTAACAAATTAAATCTATTATTATTATTATATCCGTTAGCGTAGCTCGCTAGCACCAGAAGCTAACAACAACGATCTCCGGTACCGGTGCGCTCTCTCTCTCTCTCTCTCTCGCTCACGCACGCACACAAAATGGGTCGTTCCACACACACACACACACACACAGAGCTGAGCCTTAATGAAACACAGATACACAGACGTAATAGTACTGTACTGTATCATATTATTTTCGAATCAATAATTTTTCAAATTATGATTTTTTTTTTTTAAATCTTTTTTAGTTGTTGTTGTAATAACCATTTTTCCTCCTGGTCTCTCGCGCCCCCCCTGTCATGCCTCTGCGCCCCCCACTTTGGGAACCGATGGGTTAGCGTGTAAGCCAGTGGTCTACATCGGTGGTAACGATGCTAAACCATAGACTGTATATATAAAGGTTAAAACGAAATAGACAAGTGTTAAGTGTTAAGTGGGATAATACTGTTGAACAAACGGCTTCTGTTTGAGGTTGATAAAATAAGGTCATCCTTGTAACTTAGAGAGATATTTTATTATTTAGCTAGGAACTGTATGCATCACTAAGGTTAATTTAAATTGGCTATGCTCAAGTATGTAGACAAGCTCATGTCGAAGTAGTGTATGTGAAATCAACCTCACAATAAGATGTGTGTATATTACAATTATTAATGCCATATTTCAAGATGATTACTTAGATATTACAATATGGTTGGTTGAGCTGGAGTTCATTATTGAGCTTACACGTTAACGTCACAGTCATCTGAAGAACGAACCCAAACCTTGTTGTTTTTATTAATTGCATTACCAAATGGGTATCAAATAAACAGTAAGCATTGGTAACACAACTGCCAAAGTTACAGTAAAATAAAAAGGACCCTGACTCGGACAATACACAATCCAACATGTTCAACAGAAGAGAATCAGTTATATTGTTTGTACACATGGTACTTTACATATATATCTGTTTGTTTAAGGTGTCCAGGTGATGCAGACAGGCTGGACCAGAGAGTGAGAGACAGAACTGGACTCCTCACAGCAGTGAACTTCAGCACAGGTACAAAGACTCTTTTTTTCATACTGTACAAAGAATCAAGATATTGGTTTAAATGAATGAAGTATTGACTTTAATACACTGATATACATTCCATTAAACAATACTAAATACTAGATCACCAACACATCAGTTAAGTTTAGGGTTTTTTCCATGCAAAAGGTTACATTTAGATGTTAACAAGCAATATGGTTTTGTCAGCTTTCTAATTTAATGTATTGAAGGCAAAGATATTTAACACATAGTGAGAACTGCTACTATTTATCTCTCAATATTGTCTGAAAAAACGTGGCAAAAGTGATTCTTTCAGTGAGACAACAGAGCAAGCTTCTACAGTTGCACTACGTTTTGATAACAGTTAAATATTATTTTGATAATAACATATATTTCCATGTTGATGAACTTCATACTGTTCATTCATAATCTGATTGTCTTTGTAGCTCACTGTTGAAATAAAAAAAAAACATTACAATTACAAAATAATTATATCTACAGCCCCTAAACACACAAGCACACCACTTTCATAAATAACACACTTGTTCTGCAATAATATGTTTTATGTTTCCTGTCATTTTTGTTAGGAAAGGACATGCCTGAAAGACACGACATGTTCTCCTTCTCTGAGGGTCAAGAAGAACATCCAAGAGGAACATTAAAAGCTGATGTTATGAGATTTTAAGACCAGTACAGGACATTCACTAAGAAACTACTTTTATTGTGAAAACACAGTCAGCTGATCGAATGCAGCTATTTCCACATCTACACTCCATCAGCTGATTATTTCTATTTGCCTCACTTTATGAGCTTCACATCACCTGTGCCTTGTACAGCAGAGTTTGCAACGTCACAAATAAATGGGGCCAATCTTCAGTCAGATGTGAATGTGTAATCTAACATTTTCAGTAAGAATAATGGACAAAAGGAGTGCAAATACAAATACAATTTATTGAAATGTGAACCAAAAGTTAATCAAAAATGTTTTAAATAAAAAGCACATTATGGACAGAAGGTGTAAACCTATTAAATGTATAAGTAAACACATGTAGTCAAATAACGTGACAGACTAGGCCTGTGCAGTTGGTATCAGCTGTGCCCAGCATGGGCCCCTCCATCAGGCCAGGTCCTCCTCGCTGAGGAAAGACCCTCAGTCCTCCCCAAACCAACAGACAGGACGTCCATCACACGGAGGTTTCTCCCTGAAGTCTCTGCAGCTGGACACCACGCTGTCTCAATCCGTCCACACTGAATATGAGAGGGGAAAATGAAAATAATAAATGCTTTAGACCAGGGGTTGGCAACCTTTTTGATATGAAGTGCCATTTAAAAAAAAAATTGTTATCAGCGTGCCAACGATCGAGAATTATCAACGGGGGGGGGGGTTGAGGAGCTTGACACTTGTGAACTATCAGCAGGAGGGCGGGGGGAGCCTCGCTGCGGGGAAGCAGTGTGTGGACCTGTCAGCGCAACGTATGGTGCCGAATTTAACAATAACATTTAAATAATTGGTTTAAACGGCATAATAGTAAGGACGATCGTCCGTTCTGTGATTCTCCAGAGCACACATGTTGTGATATTAGGGTCATGCAGAGTGAGATGAGATCGCTGTCCCTTTAAGAGAGAGAGAGAGAGAGGTGTGGCTTGAGCATGTGTGTTTGTGGATGGTAGAGCGACAGTGAGGGAACGTGTGTTTGTTTCTGGAAGTGAAACGGAAGCAGAAAAACAGAGGTCTGTGATGTATTTTGTGAAACAGAAGAACAGCTAAATAAATGCAACGGCCTCCCAAGAAGAGCTCGCCTCTCTCCAGTCATTTAAGCTAAAGTGGGTTATTGAACCGGAAGCTTGTTGCTTCTGCCCTCCTCGACTACGGTCTGGGAGCCGACAGGGAAGTTCAACACACAGATGGCCAGTCCGCCCCTTTGTAGCATATTATTTAGATGAGAGATGAGCAGATCGCCACTGGGCTTTCAACTAAAGACACAGCCACGCAAAAACTGCGGCATTTGTACAGCTCCTTATGGGTACTGCAATTTGTGAAGTGCTTTCCTCCGTGGTGAAACGATCAGCACTGCACCACGGAGGAAAGCGGCAGAATGTCGCCTGGAGTAAGAGAGCGGGGCTGCGTTGCGTGCATGGCTTACTTCTGCATTTAACGGGGAGACGCGCTCTGGCGGCGGTCTCGTTCATGATCCGAAAATACAATTTAAATATTTTGCACACTTATTCCTAGTGTGCCCACCCCTGCTTTAGACAATAAGAAATATAAAGTTGACTGTTGAGTTTCTCAGTTTTTTTAGATTGTCAATACTATTACTGTATAACTACTATATCAGGTTAAGAGGCACCTTCAAATAAAGATTGGTCTTTAAATACATTTTGTCTTTTGAATTGTTTGTCTAAAGCAGGGGTGGGGAACCTCCGGCCCCCGGGCCGTATACGGCCCGCGAGACCATTTGGTGTGGCCTTCGAGGTAATTTATAAACACACACAAAAAAGAAAAAAAATTAAAGAAATCTAGTCCGCAAAATAATTAAACAAGTGAGTGCCTGTTTTTCCTGGCCACGGTCAGGGTCCTTGAACACAACACAAGCCTAACGTGTCATCACGTGGAATATGTCTCGTCTGACAGGGGTGTAGTTCTGATGGAGAGCACCAGAACGCCGCTCCACTCCGGCACTTCCAAAAATTGCAGTACCCATAAGAAGCCGTACACATGCCGCAGTTTTTGCGTGGCTGTGTCTTAGTTGTAAGCCCAGTGGCGATCTGTTCATCTGTCATACTGATCATACAGTCAATAACTTTGTTGTTATTAGCATCTGGTTAGCTAGCTATGCTAACGAATATAAGAAGCTTTTTCTACAACCAGTGAGGTAAAGGCACATCTTTATATGATCATTATAGTTATAAAACAAATAAGAGAATAAAGTAAACAGGTATAAAATACTATATGACAGTAAAAAAAAGTTGTTATTAATAAACAAGAATACTGTTTGAAAGGGGAGTGATTTGTAAAATACCCATAAAGAAAAAGAAAATCTGCTTCCAGTTCTGTTTCATCTGGGTGTTGAGAGATGTATCCATAGATCTCCTAATGTTGCTCTCAAAGTGCACCAGATTGATGCTTTTAACTTCAACATTTAAAAAAACAAATCTTCCCGGGGGAGCATGCCCCCCGGACCCCCCTAGAGGAGGTGAGGTCCCCCCCCCACTTAAATAATGTTCACAGGAGTCTAAATACATTTGCACACATCTTGTGTCCATATCTTTCTGTTTTGGTGGTCATGCCACAACCGTGCACGTGCATGCGTGAGTCATGGCAAGATATCTGGATTCAGAGGTTGCTTTTTCTTTGCACAGCATGAAAGAAAGGCGAAATTAGTGGGCTGTGATTTTAGTATTTTTAAGCAGAGGTCAATAATTTGTACGGCCCTCGGAGGATGTTGAAAACATTGAAATGGCCCTTGAGAGGAAAAAGGTTCCCCACCCCTGGTCTAAAGTCAAGGATCTATGTCACGATCTGTCTTTGGTTTTCTGTCTGCGTTGTGTCTTGTCTAGATCTGTCTTTGGTTTCTGTCTGCGTTGTGTTTTGTCTTGTTTAGATCTGTCTGTGGTTCCCTGTCGTTAGTTTCCCTGGTGTGTCTAATTTACCCGATTGTGTTCACCTGGTGTCCCTGTGTTTTCTCCTCCCTCCTCACCTGTGTCTTGTTTGTATGATTAGTCTTGTGTGTATTTAAGTTCTGGTTTTTCTGTCTGTCTTTGTCGGTTCGTCTTGTGATATTGCTTGTTCCTTCAGATCCAACGGCTGACGAGTGGTAGAGAACGGAGAAGTGGTGTACAGAGTACGTTTTTAAGCGTTTGTGAGGTTTTTTTCAAGGAGCCTACATATTCGTTGTTTTGGTGAACGGTTGTGTAAGGACAAAACAAGAAAACGGGAGAGGAGGAAACAAGAAAGGAGAAGGGGACTGTGAGGTACAGTGTAGAACTAACTGTGGAGGTAACTGTGGATGGAGGAGACGCAGTAACAATGATGGACTTACTAAAAGAAATACAAAAAAAGTGTGGGGTTGTGGACGGGTGCAGAGTGAGAGGGGAGCGGCTATATGAAGTCACCATGCGGACCTGTCTGGGGAAAAGGAAAAATAATGGAGGGACTGAGGGTGAACGGGGTCATGGTGCATGCACAGGACCTCTTGAACAAAGATATGACTGTCTCGTTCCTAAATCTGCCGGTATATGTACCTGATAGGATGATACTTAAGAGACTGAAAGAGTTGGGGGTCGAGCCTATCTCGGCAATCAAAAAAAGAGTGTGACCGGGCACAGAAATCTCAGACGGCACCAGATTCCTGAGAGTTAGATTCAATGACAAGGTTAGCTCCCTCCCCTATTCCACAAAGTTAGAAACAGTGAGGGGGGCGGAGTACTTCAGAGTACTGCACAATCGCCAGGTTCCTGTCTGCCGGCTGTGCATCCAGCCTGGTCACTTCTTTAGGGAGTGCCAGGCAGGACATTATGCCAGGGAGTGCAATTTCAGGGCGGAGAGAGAGGAGAAAGAGGAGGAAGAGAAGGAGGACAAGGAGGAAGACGATGAGCAAGATGGGGAGGAGGAAGACGAGGAGGAGGAAGACGAGAAGGAGGACGAAGAGGAAGGGGCGGAAGGAGCGAAGAAAAGACCCTTTGAGGAGGTCAGCGATGAGGATGGTGGCCTGAGTGGGGGAGGAGCGGCGGGAGACGAGGATGGAGCTAAGAAAAGTGCAAGGCAGAGCGGTGGAGGCGGCGGAGGAAAGAAGTGTCTGAGTCCTGCAGTGGTGGAGGACATCTCGGAGGCATCAGAGATGGATGAGGGAGTGCTGGAGGAGGACCCTGTGGGCGCCGTGATTTTCGGGAACCCTAAGGATGAGCAGAGGGACAGCGGCACGAAGAGAAGCGGGCGTGGGGGGTGATGTGGCTACCTCCCCTGCTATTCCGAATCCAGGCCCAGAACTGTCTCAGCTGCAAACGCCAGAGGAGTTTAGAACGAAAGACGGATTACGTCTTTTTCACCTTAATGTTCGCAGCATGATTAATAAGATGGACTCCATCAGAATATGGGCCGATTCGACTGACTCTGATATCATTGTCCTTTCTGAGACGTGGCTCAAAAAGTCGATTACAAATGATATGATAAATATAAAAGATTACAATGTCTTTAGAACAGACCGTGTGGGAAAAGGGGGCGGGGTTGCGATTTATGTTAAAAACCATTTAGACTGCACCTGCATCGAATCCCTAACAAAACCAAAATGCTTTGAACTCTCTGTAATTAAACTATCGCTCCCAAGTGGTTCAGACATTATAGTGGTCGGATGCTACCGCCCGCCCGCTGCCTCAAGCGAAGCCACAAATATACTCTCCAATCTTCTCCATAACTGGACTAAATCTGAGATGGTTTTTACTCGGAGACCTAAACTGGGACTGGCAAACGGATTTACAAAACTCTTTCAAGGACACTTGTGACTCTCTGTTTGGTGCAACTAGTTAACTCGCCAACTCGGTTAAACCAAAAAGATTTAGAGAAGTCCATTTTGATTGATGTTATTCTTACAAACGCACCTCACCGTTTCTCCGCAGTAGGCACGTTTTGTAATATAAGCGACCACTGCGCAATTGCTTGTGTGAGAACCTGTAAGGTCCCTAAAGGAAAGCCACGTTTAATTCACAAGAGGCGATTCAAACATTTCGATGAGCAAGCGTTTCTACATGTTTTTAATAGTGATTTACACATTGTTTCACTTATGACCGATGTTGAGTTAGCATGGAATTATTTTAAATCCACCTTCTTGGCTATATGTGATAAGCATGCTCCTTTTAGGACATCTAGGATAAGCGGTAAAGACAACCCCTGGTTTAATGATTCTATATCCTCTCTCATTCGACAGAGACACTGCCTGGGCTAAAGCAAAGAAATCGAATATTCCATTAGATTGGAATCTGTATAGGACATTAAGAAACAAATGCACTAAGCTGATTAAAGACTCTAAATGTGCCTACTATCTTAATGCAATACATGACAATTTGAATAACCCTGCAAAGTTTTGGAAACTTGTTAAATCCTCCTCAGGTTCTTTCGCTCCAAAAAGCCTTCCTGATCTCTTAAGGGTAAATCAGAGTGAAATCAAGGGCAAAATGGATATTGCAGACAGCTTTAATAATCATTTTATTTCTGCTGGCTCAATCTTTGATTCTAGCAACTCAGGGATGATCGCTGCAGAAGGAGAGCCAGGTCCTCCGCCACTTGACCCTGATCAACTGTTCACCTTTGCCCCCATCTTGACCTCTCAGGTTCACAAAGCTTTAATGAGCCTAGATGTAAAGAAATCTTCAGGCCCAGACAAGATAGAGCCGTTCTTCTTCAAAGTTGCTGCAGGTCTGATTGCAGAACCCATAACCTCTATTTTGAATCTCAGTCTTTGTGCTGGTGAATTACCTAGCTCATGGAAGTAGGCCATGGTTCTCCCCTTGTTAAAGGGCGGAGACCCCTCTGACCTAAATAATTATCGCCCTATTTCCAGACTGTCTGTAATGGCCAAAGTCTTTGAATCTCTTGTAAACGAATAACTGAAAAAGTTTCTAACTGACCATAATATTCTTAACGAGTCTCAGTCAGGCTTCAGATCAGGCCATAGTACTACTTCAGCGGCTATGCTAGTCTCAAATGACATAATTGAAGCACTAGACAAGAATAAACACTGTGCAGCATTGTTTGTTGATCTGTCTAAAGCTTTTGATTCTGTGGATCATGCATTGCTAATGCAGAGGCTTGGCTGCATAGGTCTTGGCAAAATGGCTTTGAGCTGGTTTAAAAACTATCTATCTGAAAGAACTCAGTGTGTCTCAGTAGAAGATTATACCTCAGCTGCTCTTACTGTAAACAAAGGTGTTCCACAAGGTTCTATTTTGGCCCCTGTCTTATTCTCCATCTTTATAAATGAATTAGGAAATGGGATAAACCCAGCACGGTTTCATTTATACGCCGATGATACAGTTGTTTACACAGTGGCTTCCTCTTTAACTCAGGCCATAGAGCTTCTACAGGATGCTTTTAATACACTGCAACACTCCTTGCTAAGGCTAAGACTGGTCCTTAATGCAAAAAAGACCAAGTACATGACCTTCTCTCGCTCTCGAGCTAATACAGCTGTCCCTCCGATTCTGACACTGGAAGGGACATGCCTTGACAAAGTAGCATCCTACAAATATCTGGGCATATGGATTGATGAAAAGATGGCCTTTGATGTTCATATTGGGAACCTACTGAGAAAACTTAGACCTAAACTGGGCTTTTTCTTCCGTTTAAAGAAATGTTTCCCGTCTGAAGCCAGGAAGAGAATTGTGCAGAGTTCCTTTCTGTCTGTATTAGACTATGGCGATGTGATCTATATGCATGCTCCTTCCT
Source organism: Pogonophryne albipinna (assembly GCA_028583405.1). Classification (NCBI taxonomy): domain Eukaryota; kingdom Metazoa; phylum Chordata; class Actinopteri; order Perciformes; family Artedidraconidae; genus Pogonophryne; species Pogonophryne albipinna. The sequence goes on along the minus strand of CM053259.1, from coordinate 3,043,962 downwards.
CCCTGCTTAAAAAGCTGGATTCTGCATACCATACTGCTATACGTTTTGTAACGGGTGCAGGCTCTCGCATCCACCACTGCACTTTGTATCAGTCCTTAGGATGGTCCTCTCTGTACCAAAGAAGACAATCACACATGTTGATTTTTATCCTTAAGTCATTGCTAGGTAAGCTGCCCTTATATATCTCCAGACTTCTGTCCTTTTATACTTGCTTTTTTAATACCAGACGAGCAGCAAATGGGATGCTTTTAAATGTTCCTTTGATGCAGTCAGAGCTTGGTAAAGCTGCATTCTCCCTATGCTCCCTTTTTATGGAATACGCTGCAAGTAAAACTTTGTCTAGAGGCACTTCCCACTGTAAATGCTTTTAAAGGTATGCTACGATTAGCCCTTCATGAAACATGTAACTGTTTTACCTGATGCTATTGCTGATGTGATTATGCTTCTTGCCACTGCACAAATGGCCTTCTGTATTTATATTTGAATTGTATGTTTTTTTGTTTAATGCCCTTGTTTTATGTTGAAACTTGTTGTGTGCCGTGTTGGTCAGGACTCCCTGGAAGAAGAGATCTTGTATCTCAATGGGACATTCCTGGATAAATAAAGGATAAATAAAAGACCTCAGCGGAGAACGTCGGGCGGAGTGATAAACGCAAAGCGGACAAGGAGAGGGAGATGGAGAAAAGAAGAGTGAGCTCAACAGAGGGGGAGCTCGGGATAGGAAACAGCTTAAGGTAACAATGTTAAGGACGCTTATTATAACAGCATTCCTTTTGATGGCAACCATCTCCTCCTTTAATGGCAATGGCCTCAGAAATAGGATTAGAAGAGAACGGGCGATAATTCTATGTGGGGCCAGTATAATATGTCTGCAGGAAACACATTGGGATGGGGGGTGTGTGGAGGAGGTAAAAAATGAGTGGATGGGTGAAGTGTTTACAAATAATGGGAGTGCACATGCTAGGGGGGGTGGCGATACTCATCAACTCAGGGGAGGTAAGGAATGCAAGGAAGGTTGAGGATGATGGTGAAGGGAGAATGATTGGAGTAGAGTATGAATACATGGGGGAAAAGTTCAAATTGATAAATGTATATGCACCTAATAGGCAAAAGGAGAGAAGGATTTTCTTTGAGGGGTTGGGGGGCAAATGTGGGGGGAACTGCATGATTGGGGACTTCAATGTATGGTGTGGGAGTTGGATGCGACAGCGAGTGCTCGCTTTGGGAGAGACTCCTCTAGAGGGGTGCTCAAAAGCATAATGAAAGCGAACGGGTTGATTGATGTGTGGAGAGAAAGGAATGTGGATGCGAGGGAATTCTCTAGGAGACAAGTGGAGGAGGGCAAGCTCACACAGAGTAGGATTGACTTCGCTCTGTGCTCAGAAGCTGTAGCTGGAAAGATTGGGAGCATCGAATACAGGGCCACTGCGCTGAGCGATCATATGGTTCTTAGTCTCAGGATGGAACTGAGAATGAATGAGGTGTGGAGGTGTGTGTGCCTGAATGCCAAACTGCTGAATGATGAGGTGTACAAGGAGAGGGTGAGAGAGTGTATAAGGGAGGGAGGTGCAAGGAGCAGTAATATATTAACTGGGTGGGAGGAACTCAAAGATGAGATCAAACAAATAAGCATAAAACACAGTAAGGAAAAAAATATGCTTGTCAGAAGAAGGGAGAAAAGGGTGAAGAGAGAGTTCGTTAAAGAGGCGGAGAAAATAGATGGAGAGACGGGGAGGGATTTAGGAGAATATACGAGGCTCAAAGATGAGCTGGAGGGTATAGAGAAGGACAAATGCAGGGGGGCGACGGTAAGGAGCAGGGCCAAATATGCGCTGGAGGGGGAAAAGTGCACTAGCTTTTTTCTAGGGCTGGAAAAAAGTAAGCAGGAAAGGAATTATTTAAAACAGGTTGAGGGAAAGGATGGTAGGAAAATAAGAGATTTAGTAGGATAGCAGAGAGAGTAGAGGAGTTTTACGGGGAGTTGTTTAGGGCAGAAGAGACCGAAAGGGAGAGTGTAGAGATGGCGATAGACACAATGGACAAGACTTTAAATGAGAGTGAAAGAGAGATGTGTGAGGGAGAGATTGGTACAGGAGAAATAGATCTAGCAATAGTGGGGTTGGGTAGAAATAAGAGTCCGGGGTTAGATGGGTTAACAGCAGAATTTTATATTACATTTAGGGAACTGCTAATACCGGTGTTGCACAGGGTGTTCAAACACATTGAGGAGGAGGATGACTTGCCGGCCAGCATGGCAACGGGGGTTATAAGCATGATCTTCAAAAAAGGGGATAGGGACAGATTAGAGAACTATAGGCCGTTGAGCATGCTTAACAATGACTACAAAATTCTGGCCAGGGTACTGGGGAATAGAATCAAGAGGGTTATCAAAACAGTGGTGGGTGGGACTCAGGCGTATAGTGTACCGGGGAGGGATATAAGTGATACGACAAGCAGTATCAGAGACGTCATAAAACACATGAAGGGGGGGAAGGGGGGGCATAGTAATGAGCCTTGATTTGAACAAAGCGTTTGATCGTGTCAATCACGAGTATTTATATAGAGTGTTAGAGAAAGTGGGATTTGGAGTGAAGATGGTGGGCTGGATCAAAAGATTATACAGTCGGGCGGTTAGCTGTGTCAAGATAAATGGGATCATAACCAACGTGTTTAGGTTAGGGAGGTCGGTCAGGCAGGGATGTCCTCTCTCCTCCATGCTGTATGCCTTGTCAGCTGAACCATTAGCCACAATGCTAATTCAGAACCAAAACATTAGGGGGGTGGAGATACCGGGGGGACAGGTCAGTCTCCTGTAC